>SZWC01004141.1:168666-180408 GCA_023375785.1 Penium margaritaceum
GTGTGTGTGTCCATCCCCCTTCCTAAACGGAACCAGTCATCATCTATTTGTCTTTAGTTCTCTAGTTTCCAATGCGTTTAAATTGCTTTTAAATATTTCCCTCTAAAACATGTTTTTGTGAATTATTTCTAGACCTTGAGAACAAACGTCCTTTGTGAATATCGACCTACACCTGTCTTTGCTACGATTGTGATATTTTGTACTAAATTCCGTTCTTTGTGTGTGTTAAGCATATCTATCGAGACGCAAATGGTCCTCTCTTCAGGGTAATCTCTTTGCCTTTAGATCTTTCTAATGGAGTAGCATGAGTGTCGTTGTCGTGCGTCGATGGATGACTGCCTTCAATTTCTAAAGAGAGAATGCTTCCCAAGAAGCTATCTTCTTGCTAACCAGATTGCTGTTGGAAATATGAGGATGAAGTTTTTCTATCACAAAAACCCCCTAGGAAGAGGCATAGTGCACATGAGATGGTGTGCTCGTTTTTGTTGATAAAGTGAAGTTATCGCACACACAATGTGCAATTATGTGGTGCCCATGTTAGAAACACTTTGTGATGTTCATTCTGAAAACATGTGTAAAATTGGCAAAAATTGCAGCTTCACATATTGCTTAATGAGTGTGGTCAAAGATGGATTTCTCATGTTTGGTGACCATCTGGTAAATGACAACATGGAAGAAAGAAATCAAAACCAGGAAGCGTATGACGTATCATTATGCATGTTCTACACGTAGATTATCGAAAAGGTTTGTATCTGTCAGATTTAAAGGACATGTAAGCTCATTGTGGATTGAATTTTATTGCGAAAAACATTGTAGGCGGTTTGTGTTAAGAACCTGAACTGTGTACAAAAATTCTAAAAACTCTCTCGAGACAAGATAGTATGCTTTCATTTCTCCACTTTTACAAATAGAAAAAGATTATTCTCTCCACATTGAAATTCACATCGATCTGCCTTTGCTTTATTTCTACTTACTAAAGTCAATGATTAGCATGAAATGTTTTTAGACTCCACAACAGTAGAGGTTTGCATCAAATCCGTACATAACTCGATGTGGCCGTCTACAAATCGGGACTCTCCAATTTCATGCAAGTCAATCTATAAACTTAGCATCACTGAGATTTGTGCTTTCTCATTTGTTTTAGTACATTGCAAAGATATAAGTTTTTTTTAAAAAGGTACATCACACAGACTGAAACCGTCCTTTCGCAATGTATCAGTTGCTCACTCACTACATGATAAGCATACTTCTGAACCCATTTTTGATACACTTGCCTCATGTACCGTACGCGTGCACTTCAGATCCTCTCTTGGCCAACTTGTGAGAGCAGAAGTGACAAATCAGGCGAGTTACTACAGGCCCAAGGCAAACATTCAAACTTGTCTGTTGTTTTCTCCCCTCTTGTTGAATCTCATTCTACACTCGGTGACCAACATTGTCCACTAAATCTTGTAACTCTACAGATGCATGATCGTACATGCTCAGTGGTAGCAACACCGATCACTGTGCAAGAGTTGTGTGACACAGTAATTAAAACAAACACCCTCAAAGTGATGAGTTCAATCACGTTCCTGGTATCTTTGGTCGAATATTTTGACCTAGTCAAATCTCAATACTAGAAGGTGCTTGCTGAATTCACAAATGCTCACAAGATACGGACTTGAGTGGGTGAATCATGGGAGCTATGATGCCCACTGCACAAATTCCATATTAATAAAAAACTTGGCTTGCCATCTTCGAGCCTATTTACTCAGAAACTGGATGTAATATGATAATACAGTTTAAAGGACACCTATCTCGTGCTCCTATGAACTTACAAGTTGACACTTGAGGGGATGACTCCTTTATTAACATTGGCTTTACTCGACAGGTGGGCCTGAAGTACGAGCCGTTCAATGGCGCAGTTGTTATCGGTGAAAACTG
The DNA here is from genome assembly GCA_023375785.1 of Penium margaritaceum. Lineage (NCBI taxonomy): Eukaryota > Viridiplantae > Streptophyta > Zygnematophyceae > Desmidiales > Peniaceae > Penium > Penium margaritaceum. The sequence continues at coordinate 170,590 of SZWC01004141.1, forward strand.
TACGGTATCCACGACCGGTACCTGTAAAGAAAAAAATTGCATTCAATTTTACTCACAAAATTTCACATTAAAGGTACTCAAGCTTCTTGACCTGTTCGACGTGGTTCTAGGCAATCCGTGGCTCCGTGAAAACAAGGCTATGATGTAATTTGAATCAAAGTGCTTGATCTTTTGAAAGGGATAACATCGCCTTATGTTGATTCCAAGTATAAAATATTCAGTGATCCAATTGAAAGTCCATGCGAGCTTGTCTGCAATGCAGGTCAAGAGACGTGTTCGACAAGGTTGGTTGTACTTCTTGACTCAGTTGTAGAAAATGGAGGATGAAGTGAAGGAAGACATGCCACAAGAGGTCAAAACACTACTAGCAGAGTTCTCGGATGTATTCCAAGACCCACTGGCCGGGCTTCCACCAGAATGACACATGGACCATTCGATTCTGCTACAACCGGAGGCGATTCCTTCGTTTAGACCCATGTATCGCCTTAGTCCAGCAGAAAGGCAAGAGGGAAAATGCAAAATCAGAGAGTACCTTGCAAAAGGGTGGATAGAGCCAAGTATCTTGCCCTACGATGCACCGATCCTAGTTGTGAAAAAAATGGTGGTTCACTCATGTACGTAGACTACCGGGCTCTAAACAAGACGATGAAAATTTGATTCCCCTGACCACGGATTGATGGCCTGCTTGACCAACTCGAAGGGGAAAAAGTCTTTTCTTCCTTAGATATATCTCAAGTACCATCAAATCCACATCGTGGAAGATGATGTATCCAAAACAACCTTTTTAACACACATGGTACACTATCATTTCCAAAATTTATGCTTCAGACTAAAAAACGTCCCGGTAACCTTCCAATGAGAAATGAACAAAAATTTTGCCAAACAACTTGGCAAGTTTGTCTTGGTTTATGTGGAAGCCATCCTGGTTTTCTCCAAATCCATGAAGGAGCACATAGAACATGTACTCAAAGTCCTTGCAATGTTTCGGGATAAAACATTTCATACAAATTTGAGAAAGTGCAAGTTTACACAAGATGATCTCGAATACCTTGAATACATAGTTGGCAAGGATGGCATCCATGTCAACCCATAAAAGGTCCAAGTTGTGGTGGATTGGCTGCGCCAAGAAAATCTTAGGCAGATTCGGTCTTTCCTCGGCCTTGCAAACTACTTCTCATGCTTTATGCAAGGGTATTCAACCCTGGTAATGCCGCAAACTAGTCTCACACGAAAAGACGTGTAGGATTCGACATCGAGAATACCTTTCTCAAAAGTCAAAGAGCTCCTATCCAAATTGTCCGTCTTAACTCTTCGAGACCCATCGTAACCGTAGAAGGTGCGATATGATACATCGATAGTAGGACTTGGAGCAGCCCTCATGTAGAAATTTCACCCTGTTACGTTTGACAGCCGAAAGCTCATCCTTGCAAAGACGTGGTACACAATTGTGGATAAAGAGCTTTTTGTGGTGTTACACACTTTCAAGATGTGGCGTTGCTACCTCAAGGGTGCTGAAGGGGTGTGGCACTTGTGATCGATCAAGATCCATTGGTTTTTTTTCAAATGAACCTGTCAAGAAGACATGCAAATTAGAGCAAATACCTGAGCCGATTCTCTCACATGGGAATATCGGCCAGGACGCATCAACGTGGCCAATCGACTAAGCTGGCAGCCTGAAGAAGTTAAAGCAACCACCGAGGTCGATGGGCGCTTTATGGCTATTGTGACATCAATAGTGCAAACACCAGACCCTCCTTTACCTTTGTGGCAACCACCTCGAGAGATTATCCACGGGTTTTTCAATTATGATCTGGTTGGGAGAATGTGTGGATTCTTAGTTTCAAGACTCTCGAAACCTAGACAAGTACGGATTGATGGAGGTCATAAGAATCTTCTGGCACGAAGAATAAGTTGAGATGCCAGACTCTTGAGACCTTTGAGCAAAGATAGTATCAAAGTTCCATGACCCTCCGATTGCAGGTCACGTAGGACCTCGAAAGACCGGACAAGCACTCTCGGACCACTATTGGTGGCCAAGATGGAGTGTCGATGTTTGTAAGTGTTGCATAACATATGACCCATGTCTTCGAAACATTGCTTGTAATAAAAGCTAGCTGGACTCCTCCAACAGCTTCCCATCCCTTGGACTCCATGGGAGTGCGTCAGTATGGACTTTATTTGTGGTCTTCCGAACATGGCCTGTGGCCGCAATGCAATACTAGTGGTTGTAGATCTTATGAAAAAGATGACACACTTCATCCCCAAAACCACTGATGTGAACATAAAGGAGACTGATTGTCTCTTCTTGAAGGATCATGTGAAATGACACGGCTTCCTGTTGCCAATTATCTCTAATTGAGATAAAAAATGTCAGAGTAAGTTCCAAGAAAAGATGCATGAGTGTTTTGGCATCGAGTCGCAAATGTCGACCACGTCTGACCTTCAAAGTGACAGACAAACAGAGTGCATGAATCGTACTCTAGAGCAGATATTTTGTATGTACGTGGACCCTGTGATGAATAACTGGGACAAATTCCTAGCACAAGTAGAGTTTGTGGTGAATAACTCGGTGGACGAGTCTACATAGTTCACACCGTTCATGTTGAATAGTGGTCGGTATCCAGTGGTGTCTTCTTCATTGGTGAAGAGTGGGAGTACTGGAGGACAGGCTCCTTTCACTTGAGCCTTTGTTGAGTGCATAGAATCCTTGTTACAAGAGGAAAATGGCCATCTTCATGTGGCTCAATAAAAGTAAAAGGCATATGCAGACAAAGGTCATCGTGAGGTCTTGCTTGACATCATAAAAGACGTGCTGCTTAGCATTAAGAACCTATGGTTGAAGTCACCAAAGGAGAAAAAACTTTGACTAAACCGGATAGGGCCGTTTCCCATCGTTGCATACATTGGACCAGTGGAATACAAATTACTGTTTTTTGCCAAGTATGAAGATACATGACGTACTTCATGTGAGTCTATTGGCTCGATACACGGCAAGAGGAGCCGTTCAGACACCACCGGAAGTCCTTGCTACTGATAGTCAATACAAGGTTCTTTGCCTACTCTAACACTGAGAGCGTACACTCAAGTCGTGGGTTGTTAGGGAATACCTTGTACATTAGGCCAGTTGTGGAACTGAACATAACTCATGTTGAAGATTTGTCCCTCTGCATGCCCGAGTGAAGGCGCAGACGAGTCGCCAAAGAGAGGAAATTCCACGTCGTTGGATCTGGCGACTCAAGGATTGCCCAGATCATAGAATGGAGGATTTATCCTGAAAGTTGACGAGTCGCTGAATCTGGTGGAAGTTGTTTCATCAGAATCGGACAAATAACGAGGGAGATATGGACTTCCAAAGTTGGGGTGTGCACGGCGGCTCTGGGAGCTGGCCGCGGTTCGACTGTCGGTGAATAGTTGACCGGAACGAGTAACAAAATACCCTCTGGGGATTTTGCTCCGGAAGGACTGCCAAGGCGTCCGGTGGATGATCCGCTGGATATCAGTAGTACAGTTTTGTTACTGAGAGACTTAGCCAAAATCCTGACTCGGAGTCCGACACTCAGTAGTACAATTTGTTACTCGGGGACAGCCGAAATCCTGGCTCGGGGTCAAAATTCCGACTGCATGTCTGCAAACAGGTTTCAAACTGCATCAATTCCCATCACCAAACACGATGATCAACTCATCGAAATAGACCCCAAAGGCGCAAGGGGCACCGCCACTACGCATAGAGACATCAGCGCCTCCAGAATGGCGTTTTTATGGATCCTTAACGTGTGAGGGTGCCTTGGCGGGCGACATTGTGCGCGCCGCCAACTGAGCGGCTGTATTGGGGTACTGCGCTTTGGCTTACGTAGCGGGAGCTATGGTGATCCGAATCGTACACGGTTTGGTGCGTTGGAGATCTCATGACTAGCCCTACAAATGTTCTGATCATGTCCATGTTCAAAAACAAAAGGTGCAAAATCAGGTTATTCTCTTCGTAAAAGTGACTGTCTCACATTTGTCTTCCAATCCCAGAAGCATAGCGTCAGGTAACCAGAAAGCTCATGCTTAGACTCAGAACTACCTGCACAAAACAAGCCGTGAGCACAGAAGACCCATCAGGCCACGTTGGAACCGCACCCCAGTTTCTGACGAAGGGTTACAGGTGCACAACCCTGACCGGTCTACAAATCGCTCATGGCTTTCGTGGCGGACGGGATCATTGTCGGGGACGGCATCGCAGTCAAACTCTGAGGTCCCGAAGTTGAAGACTGCACAAATGGCGCAGAAGGAGACACAATCCATCAAGAAGTATGCAGGTGGCCCTGGCTACGGGCTATGGAGGTGGCACTTCCAGCTGCACCTTGTGCTTAAGGGGCTGTTGGAGGTCATGAAGGGAATGGAAGTCCTCGACGAAGCGACGGTAATGGAAGTACAAAAGGAGGCCTTCGCAAAGAAGAACACGGAGGCGCTCATGCTGCTGGTGTCCGGGATGGCCGCGTCGCAGTGGGGCTACTTCCAAGGCTACAAGCTGGTAGCAGAAGCTTGGCAAAAACTCTATGCCATCCATCAATCCAAGTCGCTGGCGAATAAAATCTCTGCAATGAAGCGACTCCTAATGGTGAAAATATAGGAGGGAGATGATGTCATCACCGCCATGCAGCAGATCGAGTCGCTTGCCTCATAACGCAATGACGTCGGGTAGAAGATCAACACGCAACTGCAGGCAATGGCCCTCCTCATGGCCCTTCTTGACAGTTGGAAGCCTCTCATTACTGTCTTGGGAGGATAGGCAGAGGACAAGCTGACCTATGGCCCAGTCGTAGAGTACATCCGCAACAAGGCACAGCGACGGAGCTGTAGGGAGTCCTCGTCTTCCTCGTCGGCCCTCGTCACCAAAACGCATGGTGGCGAAAGCGGGGCCAAGGGAGGTGGCAGACATAGTGGTGGCAAGGAGGGCACCAAGAAGGGTGCATGCCGTAATTGCGACAAGGAGGACCACTGGGCCCGTGAGTGCACCGAGGAGGCAAAGGCCGGCGGCAAGGACGCCAAAGGAAACAAGGTGCTCCTTAATGACACTCAAAACCATTACCTCAAGAAGGCCAACCAGCGATGCCTTGACTCCGGAGCGGAGGAGCATACCCAGGTCGAGAAGGTTGGGTTCATCAACAACTCCAAGTCCAGCAAATCTATGGTGGTTGCGAACGACAAAGTCAAGACTGCGGCTGGCCAAGGAGACGTGGACCTGGAGGTGGTGGTTGGTGGGAAGCGGGTGCAACGGGTCATCAAGGACGTACAACACATACCCAGCTTGGCTGACATTTTAAGTATCTGCCGCCGGAGTGACAGGGGGTACGAGGTGCTCTTCAAGAGAAGAGGGGCAGTCTTGCAAAATGACAGTAGTGGTGAGCCCGTGCTGAAGGCTAAGCGCGAGGGAGGTGTCTACATCGTGGAGACCAAGGGGATCCCTGCGGCGACAAACTCAACAGACTTGCAGGAACGCACCATCAACCTGGTCAAAGGAGGGGGAGTTGATCTGGAGCTCTGGCACCGATGATTGGGGAATTCCTCACCCTTAGTCATGAAGGAGATGGCGAAGCGTGAGCTGGTACACGGCCTCTTCATCGACGGTATGGAAGAGGCGATAGATGTGGTAAAGCACAAAAAGTACGAGCCTTGTATTTTGGGCAAGGCACAGCACAAACCGTTAAACGAGTACGTGAATCGTGCCTCGGACCTGCTGGAGGTCGTGCACAGTGACGTGTGCGGACCATTCAAGACAGCTTCAATGAGCGGCGGACATAACTTTGTCACCTTCATTGATGACTACAACAAAAAACTCTACGTATACTTCATGAAGAGGAAAAAGCGAGGTCCTGGACCGGCTGAAGGAGTATGTCACCGTGGTGGAGAGGCAGACTGGTCGGAAGATCAGAACGCTATGGAGCAACAACGGCGGAGAGTACGTGGGCTGTAGCAGGTGGATGAAGCAGCAGGGTGTAAAATAGGAACAAATCATGCCATCTTTGCCTCAGTCAAATGGCGTGGCGGAGCGGGCGAACCAAACGCTACTGAATATGGTATGGACCATGTTGGTGGATGCGTAATTGCCACAAAGCTTCTGGACGGAAGCTGTGTGTATGATGAGCTACACCATCAACCTCACCCCAATAGTAGTGCTGAAGGGGAAGAGCGGTTGGAAGACGCCGGAGGAGGTTTGGAGCGGGCGCAAGCCAAGTGTGGCACACCTGAAAGTGTTCGGGTACAAGGCGCGTGTAATGGTGCAGGCTGCACAGAGGCACGACAGCAAGCTAGAACCGCGGGCAAAGTCGTATCTCTTCCTTGGCCATGAGAGGGCGAATTAGGCATACCCGCTCTCTGACATGCGCAAGGAGGAGGTAATCCACAGCCGAGACGTCAAGTTTGATGAGCAGCAGAGCTACATCAACAGAACCGACGTGGGCGTGGTCGACTCTCCAAAGACGGGGGAGTGGTTCCAGCTCCTTGACTACAAGAAGGAGCCGACGGATGCTGAAGTTGAGGATGTGGCATCAGAGAGCGATGGTGTACCAGCGGTGGCAGCCGACGTGGAGGACTCCGATGACGATCAAGTTGATGAGGAGATCCACCGGATGGATCCGGCAGATGAGGCACCGAGGGTGTCAATGCGCGTACTCCTGGAAGAGTGTGCATCGGGCGTCTGTGGAAAAACCACCAGACGCGCCGGTCGTTCAGGCGATGTTTCATTGGAGTGAGAGAGATCCTTGGGGAGGCGTCTGGTCGATGGTCCACAGGAGCATGCTGAGTCGGAGGGATCACAGTAGAGTGACAATGTACCACCAAAACTACTACGCCGCACCGGGAGGCAATGAAAAGCGGGGAAACGCTTTGAAGCAAGTACCGGTTGATGGATCGGCATGACGCGGTGTATGCTGGCTACATCAATGGAGCCAACTACCATGCAAGAGGTACTTGCACAGCCTGAAGGGGATCAATGGGACGCAGCCATCAAATCAGAGCTGACGTTCATCACGGAAAATGACACGTGGGAGCTGGTTGACACGCCGAAAGATGCAAAGGTCATCGGCTAAAAGTGGGTCTTTAAGACCAAGTTCACAAAGGAAGGTGCGGTTGATAAATACAAGGCGCGTCTCGTGGCAAAGGGATACGCACAGCAAAAGGGTAAGTACTACGATGAAACGTTTGCTCCCGTCACCAAGTTCACAAGCATCCGGGCGATCCTTGCAGTGGCGGCCACGAAGGACATGGAGCTCCACCAAATAGACGCAAGGACGACCTTCCTTAACGATATCATAGACAAAGAGATCTACATGGAGGTGCCAGAGGGGGTGGTGGCGCCGGAGGGCAAGGTGTATAAGCTATGGAATTCCATGTACAGGCTATAACAATCGCCAAGATGATGGTACCAACAAATGGACATCTTCATGGCACAACTCGGGTTCAAGCGCTCTGAGGCGGATCACAGTATGTACATGTGGTACGACAAGCAACTCCATCAGATCATCGCACTCTATGTGGACGACCTGATTTTGTACTCGACGTATCTGCCGAGCCTACAACGACTGAAAGAGCAGCTGAGCAGCAGATTCCAGATGTTGGACATGGGGGAGCTGGAGAACTACCTCGGGATGAGCATTACGCGGAACCGGATGGCGCGCAAACTTGAGCTGGGGAAGGCCAAATATGTGGCCGAGGTGCTGAAGCGGTACGGCATGGAAGACTGCAAACCAGTTTGCAGTCCGGTCTCCATGACCTGTGAACTAAGTGCGGCAATGGCACCGCAAACAAAAGAAGAGTGGGAGGATCTGACAGGGGTGCCCTACCAATCAGCGGTGGGCAGCCTCATGCACGCCATGGTGGCGACTTGACCGGACCTGGCCTACGCGGTGGGCCAAGTGAGCAGGTACGTGGCCGATCTAGGGCCACTACACTGGCAGGTGGTCAAGCGCATCCTCCGCTACCTACTGGTGACACGACATGCGCGCTTGAGGTTCGACGGCAAGGGGCGGGTGGACCCTTTGCGTCTGGTCTACTATGCGTATGCAGACTATGCTGGCAATGTGGACAAGCGGAAGTCTACATCTGGCTACGTGTTGTTCTTCGCTGGTGAAGCACTCTCGTGGTGCCGCAGGAAGCAGGACTGCGTCGCCACCTCCACTGTGGAAGCAGAGTACATCGCGTTGGTCGAGGTGGTCAAGGAGGCGGTGTGGCTCCGTGGGTTGCTCGGGGAGCTAGGTGTGCCGTAGCAAGAGCCTACAGTGGTGCACGAGGAAAACACTGGCTCAATCTCGCTGACCAACAACCCAACACAGCACAGGAGGAGGAAGCACATTGATGTGCATTATCACTATGCACGAGACATGGTTGAAAAGGGGCAGGTGGTGCTCTAGCATTGCAGCACGCACAATATGTTTGCGGATTGCTTGACCAAAGCGCAATCCATGGACCGGCACACATTGAGCGTGGAAGGGCTTGGGATGACGAGCTATGATGGGTTGGAGGGCGCAACAGAAGATGAGTGAGAGCAAGCAGGAGCAACGGGCATGTCAGGTGCAAGGGGGATAATTTTGAAGATTCTCGTCCCATTTTTTGCGTCCCTCTGCATGCCCAAGTGCGGCACCAGGAGGCGCTGACGAGCCGCCAGAGAGAGGAAATTCCGCGTTGTTGGATCTGGCAACTTGAGGATTGCTCGGATCCTGAAATGGATGATTATCCGTGAAATTTGACGAGTCACTGATCCACTGGAAGTTGTTTCACCGGAATGAGACAAGTAACGAGGGAGATATGGGCTTCCAAAGTTGGGGTGTGCGTGGCGGCTCTAGGAGCTGGCCGCGGTTCGACTGCCGGTGAATAATTGACCGGAAGGAGTTTAGAAAATTCCATCTGGGTATTTTGCTCCGGAAGGACTCCGGTGGATGATCCGCTGGATTTCACTTGTACAGTTTTGTTACTAAGAGACTTAGCCAAAATTCTGGCTCGGAGTCTGAAACTCAGTATTACAATTTGTTACTCCGGGACATGGCCAATATCCTGGCTCGGGGTCAAAATTCTGACTGCAGGTCTGCGAACAGGTTTTGAACCACATCAATCCCCACCACCAAACACGATGATTAAGTAATTGAAACAGACCCCAAAGGCACAAGGGACACCGCCACTACGCGTAGGGACATCTACGCCTCCGGAATGGTATTTTGATGGGTCCTTGATGTGTGAGGGCGCCTCGGGGGGCGACGTGGTGCGCGCCGCCGACTGAGCGGCTGGTTTGGCCGAAGCGCTTTGGCTGACATAGCGGGAGCTATGGTGATCCTAATCGCACATGGTTTGGTGCGTTGGAGAGCTCATGTCTAGCCCTACAAATGTTCAGATCATGTCCATGTTCAAAAACAAAAAATGCAAAATCGCTTTATGCTCTTCGTAAAAGTGACTGTCTCACATTTTTTTTCCTCTCTCAGAAACATAGCGTGAGGCGACCAGAAGGCTCACACTTAGACTTAGAACTACCTGCACTAAACAAGCCGTGAGCACAAAAGACCCGTGAGGCCACGTTGGAACTGCACCCTAGTTTCTGACAGCTCATGGGAGTCCGAATCTTGGTTGCCCACGGGGGTGGTCAAGGAGTACTAGAGGGAGCTAGCAGCTCGCATTGATCAATGCGTGGTAGGAGGCACCACCTGACATTATTGATCAACATTCTTGCAAGGCGGCATTCATGGAAAGTGACCATAGGATGTTGTGGACGCCCAATATTGTTGTCGAGCAGACACTCTAGCCTAAAGGGAGAAGGCTGCTAGCCGTGCTGGCCGACAAGTTGCAGCC
>SZWC01004142.1:25769-60952 GCA_023375785.1 Penium margaritaceum
GAAGCTTCCAAGAAAGAAAGTCCGTAGCTTCTTGGACGCTACATGGTTGGTCTGTCACCTTGACACTAGGATGCTTATGTGTCAAGCCCACAGTGCAAGTCTATTGGTGACGTGGCTGGTTCAGGCCACTTCCCAGGAATGTGCTTTTGAGTTCTAGGACTGGACAGACATCTATAAAAGGACTTGTCTTGCATGCTGATCAATCAACCCTTGCTTGATGCTCTCTTGCGTATTGACGACTTGAGCTCTTCTTGAGATGTAATGCTAAGGCGTTAGTACTCTTGAAGGTGAAGTGTATGCCTGATTAAGTTTGGGGTGCATGACACATGTCAACAAAGGAAGAAGGCCTAAAAACCTTTGTGAGCTTTTCGGTTTCGCGGCTTCTCTGCCAGAGGTGGTTAGCTCAGTAGCTAACAGACAGGTCGTCGTCACCTATGAATACTATGGCGAAGAAAGCGGACATACCGGCATCCTCACGTGCGACGAACGACTCCACTGAATCAACAACGTACTGTGCCCCACCACCACCATCATGACTACACGTCACAGACTCAACAGACCCAACAGTGGAATTCCTCGGGTCGGTCAATACACTCGCACCTCCCTGAGTGGTGAGTCGGAGAAGTTGGCAGAGCTCGACGATGTCACGGGCCTGGGTCGCCAGCTGCTGCTCCAGAGGTGTCAGGCTATTTGTGCTGTCTTCGGCTGCATCTGGTCCTGGTGGAGACTGCGTGTCAATCGCTGCAATGGTATGGGCGGAGGCGCGCTCACGCTACTCGAACGCTTGTTGCAGCCCTTGTGCGATCTTCATCCAGTTCTTGGGGAGCTTGCACTCTGTGTAGGAGTATGCTCCTCCGCAGTTGTAGCACACCCACTGTCGTTCCTGAGTTGGCCTCGAAGCTGTCTGGTCCTTGCCAACCTTGCCACTCCTCCGGTTGTTCTTTCCCTTCTTCCCTTGAATTGTCGCAACTGAACCAGCTTCTGTTGCAGTTGTCGTCATTGGCAGCGACGACAGAAGGGAGGCAAGGGGGAAGGTGCGTGATGTCTGCACTGCTGTGACAGCTGCGGCTGACGCGCCATGATGGGCGTCGTTTGCTGCTCCAACTCCTACCACGTGTAGGAAGTGCTTTGTGGCCCATGACAAGAGGAGGCCTTTGTCGGCCATCTCCTGAAGGCTGCTCAGGCTGAAGTTGTCGAATTTCTTGGCGTACTGGAGCCCAACGCTGATGTTGATGGTGTTAAACACCATGAGTTGGCCCGGCCCGTTCTTCCCAAGGGCCCTGTAGAGCCGCATCGCCCGCTGCCAGTAGTCGGATGGCGCCTCGTGTCCGTCCTGTCGAAGGGAGTTGAAGTCTAATAGACGCTGTGATGTTGTTGCCATGGTAGCTCCTTCAAAGAGAGTGGTCGCCAGTTTCCATGCCTCGAGCGGATCAGCTCTAGCTCCACTACTGGGATCACCAAGGAAGGGTTCAAAGTCAAGGGTGTACTCCTCCGGGACAGCCTTCAGCAGGCCATAGGTGGCGCGGGCGGCGGTTGCCGCCTGCTGGGGGTCTGTCGTCTGATACTAGATGGTGTAGTATGGGTACACCCCCTCACTGACTGGCCATATTCGGAATTATGGCTCCCACGTGGTGTAGCTGTCGTCCTGCCGGTAGGCGGGAGGTTCGATCTCAAACCACTTGGGTGGCTTTGTCGTCGACAATGCTGCCAGGACAGCTTGTGCTAGCGACGGTGATGGGTGACCTTCTTCTAGTCCATGACTAATGCGGAGCAGTTGGTCCTCAAGGGATGCAGTTGTCCTAGGCATTGCTAGGGCTTGCTTCGCCGATTGGTACTCCTTTGCGCCCTGAGCGGGTTCGACACCGCTTTTCAAGCTGTGCGAGGCGCTAGCATCTGAGTCACTAGCATCTGAGTCTGACTGTAGAAGGTTGTCAGACAGATCGGCGTTGAACGCTCCTAACGCTACATCGACATCGGCTGCAATTGCACTCTCGACTGTCATTTTACCTTTCCGCAATGCATCATGGAGCAGCTTTTGTTGTTGTTGCTGCTGTTGCGGCTGGACTGCATCACGAAACAATTTGAACAGGTCAGCCGTATACTTGGCCGTCTGTTCAACCTACTGGTCCCGCAGCTCGCGTAGTCCGCAGGCCAATGAGCCGGGGCTAGACGGGGATTCATCCCACGTCGTGCCCGGTGTGCCACCACGTACACAGGAGGTGGCAATACCAGCGTCCATATTGGAGCCGGCACTGTCGACTCCGAAAGATGTGTCTTTAGGCATGACGTTGAGTGATGAACACTGCCAGAAATTTTCGGCATCGTTCATTCCACCCCAGTGGACGTGGAACGTGTGACGAGGCCTTTTTCAGCCTAAATACTGTCGTTGGACCCCTCCCACGCTGCCGAAAAAGTTCGGCAGCATTTCCCCCACCCCAGTGGGCGTGGGTAAGTTGACGGGACCTTTTTCAGCCTAAAAAGCCGCCGTTGGAGCCCCCGCCCACACTGCCGAAAAAAATTGGCAGTGTTTCCCCTTCCCCATTGGGCGTGGGAAATCTGGGATAGGCTGTGAGACTGCCTGTGGGTACCTGAACCACCCCCATCCAACCCAGGAAGAGAGGGGAGCCCAACCAGAAAGGGGAGGGGTATACCAGAGAAGGTTTGAAGGTTGTTGCTGCTGGCATCGTCATTGTCGCTGCAATGCAGTGTCCTTTGCAGTTGTGGCTGGCTACTACTGCAACCCACTGCCGCAACCACGCCGCCACTGCTGTCTGCCGCTGCACCCCGCTACGGCTATTGACTGCCGATGATGCACGCTGCCACACACCACTGTCGCTACAACCACTACTTTGCGCAGCCGCCTGCAACGTTGCTTAGCCGTTGCTGTGGCTGAGGCATTGTAGCAGCTGCCCGCTGTTGCCATAGTAGCTGAGCAGCCGTCACTAGCTGGTGCTGCTGCTGGCTACTACTGCCGCATGCTGCTACACGTCGCTGCTGCTGCCGCTGCTCTGCGTAGCTGCCACTACTGTTGCTGCTCTGCACAGTGGTGTTGCGGCTTGGCCAATGCGGCCGAGCTGATGAGCTGACGTGCCACTGCTGCTGCTGCTGACGCTTCCGCTGCCACCGCCACGGCTGCTTTGGCGAGCCCTCCCAGGACTTTGCGCTTCTCATGCGTGATACGACGAGCATTGTCTCGTCGTGCTCTGATACCAGAACAAGATCACTCTATCCATCTTACCTCACGCAACCACCTGGAGCACAACTTTGTGGATGGAACAAGAGTAACGGGAGTCAAAACGGTCAACCATGGTGAGAGCGAGGGGCAAAAGAGCGAGTGAGTGAGTGACGACAGGTGGAGCTCGCTAACCGAGCCCACCCATCAGCCGGTGACGTGGGGCTCACCAGTGTCCACTAAAAAACAAAGGGAATAACCCCTCCTAGGTCTCACAAGTCCACAACAAACGTTTGAGCCTAAAATATGCCAGACTGAATTGTCACTGGTTCACAGGTAAGACAAAACGAGGTCAGCAAGCCAACATAGCTCAAACATGTACGAATCTTGAGACAAGGTATCAGCACTCCAGGAGAGAACCCAACATGCGTGAAGACGGCTGGAGTGTACCCGGTGGCTGCTCGGCAGACTCTTGTCTGCTCCCCCAGTCTTCCGTAACCTCCGCCTCATCAGGGGTCTGCACGGCAAAGGACGTGAGCTGAGAGGTCATACTGAGTATATAATATCATAATTGGTCCCATGCCCCCACATTGGCAACAAATGGACAAAATACCCTCGTAGGTCACTGTCGCTTTGATACCAAAAGAAGCTATTAGGAAGTTTCATAGCCTTGCTGTTATTGATGTGGTGACACTATCAAGGCAGTTGTTGCATTGGCAACCAAGCACGTGCAAGAAACAGTGAGGATACGGCTAGGGAGACGTGCAAAGTCTCGTAAGCTCCAATAGAGAAGCTATGTTCACTCTTGCTGCTGACGTGGCGACAGTGTCCAGTCTGCGATTGCACTAGCACATAGGGCGGGTACAAAAACTGTTGGCTTTGTCTCACATCTCTCACTTGTACTCTGTTGTGTCCTCCCAGCTTGTTACATCGGCGTGCAGATAACTGACGGCGAGACGCGACGCTGATGGAGTGTCGTCCGGTGGAGCCGACGCACGCTGAGGCCCACACATAGTTTGCTAGAGCCTCGTCCCTCCTTCGTGCTCAGCTCCATCGGCAGACCTCCTTGGCAGTCGTGCAGCCGACAGGCACTGTCACTGCATTTGTTGTCTGCACATGTCCAGTACCGTGTTTGACTGCGTTGCTGCGTTCACAGTACTATGTCATGCCTAGGGTCCAAGTTTCATGATTTTCTGACACTGTTGGTACCGGGGGTTAGCGTACATGCTGCCTGGGTTTAGGCAGCCATAACTCCTCTCTGCTATTTTTTCTAGCTGATTCTGACCGCACAACTGTGTTCGCGGCATGCGTATTATGGTATGGTCTAGTTTTCACGCAAAACGGACGACGCCCGGGTTTTGGGCTGTCGGTCGTCTGGTAGGGCTCACCGAGAAAACCCTATCTGCCAGAGAATAGGTATGTTTCCTGATTGGCTGGAGTGACGCTGGCATGTGATCAGCTGTGCTAGAGGGGACTGACGATGGCACATGATCAAGTGTGCCAGGTACTCTAGCTGGGACTGATGAGGCTACAGGACCTACGACCAAGATGGCCTGATCATCAACAGTCAAAGACCAGACCATAGGTGAGGAGGCCCGGACAGAGGCTTGTAGAGAAAGACACTCCCCCATATGCTTGGAATCCACACAGGTAGGAATGTGGTCTACGACCAGCAACATAATGTTTCACAAGTCGCGATAGGTGAGAGCATCAAAGAAGAGAGCGTCTCAAGAGTCGTCAATGCAATGGCGCACGGGGTCCCAAAAGTGCAATGCCTTTGACCGTGGAGAGATGCCAAGAAAGGCACACATGCAACCTTGAGGTGAGACATTAGACCCCTACTGGTCTTTGGTGTACCAGATGCAAGTGAAGGACCCTCAAACGTGAGTAAAACAGAGATCGGCACGATGGTCAAACCATAGCTCGTATGGTGTGACATGGTCCGGAAGAGGACCATGTGGCATGCGTTTCCAGACCCACGTCATGTAGGAGAAGCCCTCAATTGCAAAGGATTGTGGAAAACCAAACTCTGAACACATGGCGCGGACCGCATCCTCCATGGTGGGGCTCCAATGCTCAAAGACACCGTTCTCTTGGGGTGTAGTGGGAGCAGAGAGGTGGTGAAAGACATCGTGCTTAGAAAGTACGCATCCATCTCGCCTAAGAACTTGCCACCACGATCCGAGCAAAACGTGTGAAGGGTGTGATAAGACTAGCGCTCAGCTGTCACCAGCCACAGGCAGACCACGAGGGCGGTGTTGCTCTTGTTGAGGAGGCTATAGAACCGCCGCATACGGGTGAAGCCATCAGTCAGGGTAAGCACATAACGGCCCTGATCTGAGAGGGACTCGACTAGGAGAGGACCGAGGAGCTCTGAGTGGACCAACTCCAACAGACACAGTGCATGTGAGATAGAGGCAGGGTATGTGCAACGATGCATCTTATCCTGAGCACAAAAGGGGGAATCATTCTTGGGGAGCTTCTCGAAGCAAGCCTCGTAAGGATTGAGGATAGGCTATGTCCGAATGAGCTTGGAAACCATGTATGAGCTCACGTGACAGAGGCAATGATGCAAAAAGCACTGGTGCTCAGGGGTAAGCACGCTAGTCACAAATACACACGCAAAAGAGGACGAGGAAGGAGGCATTGAGGGAGGCCGGCAAGTGACAAGGTATAGGTTATCAACAACAGATGCAAGGAGGATAACCGCATGAGTTTCACAGCTGGAAACAATGGCAGTGTCAGTAGAGTGCTCAATAGAGTGACCCATCCGAGTGCAAGCACGAAAAGACAGTAGGTTGAGCTCTACAGCAGGAACGTAGAGCACGTCAAAGATGTACAAGGGGCCAGACGGACCATCAAAGTGCATGACCCCAATGCCTTGGACTGGCAAAGACTGACTAGATTCCGTGTGAACAGATCGAACAGACCCAATAGGGCTGAGGATAATGAAGTTAACGCAGTGACAGGTCATGTAGTGAGTGGCACTGGAGTCAATGATCTAGGTACCACTTGCCTCAAACCCCGTCGTCAACATTGAGCAGTGGGCCATAAAACAATCTGTAGCCGTAAGACGCTCAGCAGGGACGACAGAGTCTCGTAGGAAAACACAAATCCGGGACACGTCAAACCACTCTGTATAGTCAAGCCTGAAGTCATCACATACACTCGACGCCCCCGCACACGCATCAGTAGTCTATGGACCACGCATATGTGTCAACACACCCACACCTTCCAGAGTGCGGAGCGCCAAAAGATGAGGAAGCTCCATGATGATGCCGTCGCAAGATTTTACATCATCCGCGTCACTGGAGGCGAGTGGAGGGTCAGCTATTGTCGTGGTCGCGCAACCGGTCTGGGTGGCACTAGAGGCAGCTGTTTGCTCAATATGCGTGGCTCGAAAGCCTTGCATGATCCAAATCTAGTTGAGGGGTTGTGTGCACTCCGTTTAGTTATGTATCCTCCCACAGTTGTAGCAGTGGAATCAATGTCCACTCCTACCACCGGACTGCTATGGATGCTGGTGTTCCTGCTACTGATGCTGATCCTGCTACCCCTTATTTCGGGCTCCGTTTGCCCTTCTTCCCCTGCATAGTAGTGGCCACACCCTAGTAGGAGGGCACCAGGGAAGAGGGTGAGGACAAGGCAATGAGGAGAGGAGGTGTCATCGGTGAGGCGATCATCACAAAATCCAGTGGACTCGCTTGATGGGCTTGGACAGCCTCACATGTTGTAGTCTGCTATAGGCAGTGCTGATGGATGCAAGGGAGCAGCTCTAAGGAGGCTGCCAACTTGGTGAGAATTGCATAGTCGATGTAGGTAAAAATTTACACAAACTCGATGTGAACCCCGACCATGATGGTGTGTAGGGTCCACAGCTAGGAACCGCTGTCAGTACCAAGGCGAGTGTAGGTATGCATGGCTTACAGCGAATAGGCTACGGCCGACTCAGAGGGACCCTGTCAAAGGGTGCCAACTCTCAGAGACACACCCTCATCGTCGCATGGGTTTCGGTTGCCAACAGGGCCAGGACCAACTCCCAGTCGCGGCGGGGGTCCGCTCTAGTGCCTATACTAGGATCCCCGAGGAACGTGTGGAAGTCGACAAAAACATATGGGGCATGGCATAGCGCAAGCCGCACATGGCTCTTGCCGCAATCTGTGCCTGCCGGGGGTCGGCCGTATGATACTAGCTCAAGTAATACGCATCAGCCCACACCTGGAAGAGGGTCTTCCAGACGTCGAACCCAACATCACTATTGTAGCATGGTGGTGGGGTCTCCCAAGATCCTTCGGCCACCTATTTGTGGGAAGGACGACCTCAGAGGCACGCTTGGACGCACGGGGAATTGGAAGCCCACCGAAGTATAGGCCGTGCGAGTGGTGCTACAAGAATGAAGGCACGGACAACCCGGAATCATGTGCGGGAGTGGTCCGCTGACTCAACCGGAGACGGTTCATCCCCTCGACCACCTCTCGATGCTACAGGCCAGAAGCATGGAGACCGAGCACTCCATGGCCTCATAAATGCTGCTTTCCGCCATTGCTATCGTCACTACTGCTGTGGTCTCCAGCCGGCACCTGCTGCTCCATGCCCTCCTGCTGCACGCCTTGCTGCTGAATGTCCTACTGTGGTACTCCGGCTGTGGCTGGCAAACGCTGTTGCATCCTCTGTAACATGGTGAGAATCTCCTCAAGGGTGGCCGCCTGTGCCACCGTGCTGCCTGCTGCTGCCGGATGTCTTCCTGTACCTGGAACAGGGAGTCGATGGAATAGGATCGAGGACTAGAGGTGTCAGCCATGAAGGTGGAAGGAGCAGCAGGCCCCTTTTGCTTGTTGCCAGGCACCATGTGGGGCGCTCAGTAGGGTGAAATACAAAAGTGTTCAGATCGACATTCTGACTGTGTTTCTTGAAGATCTGAAACGTTAGCGAAACCTGATGTCTCAGCCAAAAATTTGGCGAAGTGTTGGTGATGACAAAAACACCCATGATGATGACATCAGCATGAAGGTTGTCCAAATGCAGCAAAATTTGGAGTGATGATGCTGGAGACAATATTGAATGCAATGGTGGTGGTTTCGTGATTTATTTTTAAAATAAGTGAAAAAATTTCATGGTTTTTGTCTCTGCCCGAAATTCCAGAAAACTCTAGATCTGAGATTGAATCAGATCTAGAGAGCTACAGAGCACCAAACAAAGTGCGAGTAGATGTGTTTGAGAGCTCATGTCTAGATATTTCCAATGAGATCTCACACATAAGTGGTGGTCAATTGTGGTAGTCTTGCTCTCGAACGTCGGGGAAGGGGGGGGGGTAGGTGCGACCTGAAATGAAACTTCAAAGAAACTTTGCAGACGGTGCATCATTACCATGTGCTTGAACTGCTAGTGGACAGGGTTGTGAAACCCATCGCTGCCTCTGTGGTGATAGTGTGATGATGCAATTTCAGCTCTCGTCATCATGACACCTCTGCAGTTGCTGCGTGCTAGGATGGGTCAATGTGGTGTGGTGGATCCTCCCAGGACCCGTAGGTATAGGTGTGATTCTCACTGCTGCTGCCACTGCTGAATCTCTCATGCGCAGCTCAATGAGGGATGCCTTGCTGCTCTGAAAACATCAGAAGCTACCTGGAAGCTTCCTAGAAATGCTACTACTGATAGGGCAATATTGTCCAGTCAGTGATTGCACTTGCACACAGGACGGGAGTAGAAACAACAAGGATTAGGCTAGGTGAGACACTCTGAGTCTCATAAGTGCAATAGATTCAATGTGCAGAGAGAAATGACAACTGACATGCACACAACACAAATACCTGCCGCGGCGCACAGCAGGTGACGCACACGGCAGCGTCAGTCTGTCCTAAAACTGGCCAAAAACCAATATTTTGGCCGCAACTCTTTGCACATGCATCCACACGCAACACCGTTTAAACATACAGATGAAAAACTCAAGCCGGACGCTACGACTGGCCACATGTACAGGTTTGGCATTGATGAGTGGAAACACAATGCAAAACATGCAATCCGGGCTCAAGAGCCAGTCCACCGAGAAAACTCTCGAGACTGTAGAAAAATTGTAGAGTACCCCAGCAAGCACTTGGGACGCCGTGGCAGCTATGTGGCAAGTGTTGGAGGGTGGAGCCACCATCCGTTGGTACTCCGGTGCCAGCTCGGTCCGTATCACAGATCTGCATGAGTATTGACACAGCTGGGTGGTCACAGTATGCTGTATAGACAGACGGGGATGACTCGCATCAGCTCACCAATAGCTTAGTAACTCAGAGAGAGAAGACAGTTAAAAAGCATGCAACATAAAAACCTGTCGCGGCGATGGCGGGTGACACACATGGCAGTGTATGTTTGTCCTAAAACGGACCAAAAATCACTATTTTGGTTCACTCCGCGCACAAGCATCCAAAGTGCACAGTATCCTAGAAGGCACTCATGATTCCATGGCAACCTTCTAGCACTTGCTAGACAGTGCTGGTGGGTGGAGCCACCACCCACTGGTGCTCCCGTGCCAAGTTGATCAGCATCATTAATGTGCACGAGCATAGACATGGCCGAGTTGTCATAATAAGCTATACAGAAAGACGCGGACGGGTGAAGCCAAAACACTCTTCCATTATCCAATGGTACACATGTCCACACATGTGGAGAACAGACAGAAGTGCACAACAAGATGCTTGGCAGTCAATATACTCACACCCCACTTTCAACAACTCTCAGGAAAAGGGTAAAGCCTGACAGAATGGATGGCCATGAACTTTCTGCACGTCAATGTTTTTGTCTTGAAGTCAGCCCACCACATGTCCATAGTGATCTAGATGATGGAGATCACCTGTCGTTCCATAAGATCACACACAAAGTGATTCTTAGCAACAATGTACTTTGTGCATGCATGAAACACACCTGAGTTCTCTGCAATAGCAAGAGCACTTTAGCTTTCACAATGTAGATTGATACAAGGCCCAGACTCACGCAACTTAAGAAAAAGGATGTTGTAGCCTCACCTGCTCAGCCGCCCCAGTCCCTGCATAACATACTGAGCCTCAGATGAACTACATGAAATGCATTCCTACTTGGTGATACACCACGACACAGTGGAGCCACCTAGCAGGAACATGTAGTCAGTGTGACTACGCCCATCAGAGCTCCAGGGCCAATCACTATCTGTGCATTTATCGGCTACCACCAAGCACTACCGTTGAAAGCAAAGTCCGAAGTATAGTGTGGGAACCACGTACCGTACCACTTGCATAGAAGTGTGAAGGGTTGTCACCCGAGGACACTCCGAGAATTGTGCAAGGAGGTTGACAGCAAAGGCGCCGTCGGGTTGTGTAGACATGGCCAAGAAAATTAGAGAGCCAAAGAGGCGCAGGTAAGAGGTCACGCCCACCATCTCCCCTAGCTGTGCTAGATCATCTACCTTCAAGGCATCCTGCCCGTGAGGTGTGATGGAGTGAGAGGCTATGGGAACTACACCAAGGTTCTTCCCTAAAACACTGGCGTAACGTGCCTGATGCAGCAAGAGTGGCCGCTGCTAACGATCACACACGATCTCCATCCCAAGGAAAACAACTATAGGAACTTGGTCCATCCTGTAGGCGGCCTGAAGGACTGCCTTTGCCTCCTTCATGGCCTCCTTCCTAGCCTCCTTCATGGCCTCCTTCATAGCCTCCTTCATGAAGGAGGCCATGAAGGAGGCCATGAAGGAGGCCTTCAAGGATTATGTGGACGAGCTCCATCGGAGGTTGTCCACGTAGTCTAGGATGGCTGTGAGAATTTTAGCTCTTCCTCTAAGAAAGAGAGACAGGTCGGCATCACTATGTACATAACAAGTACGTGTCTGCGTTCTAGTGATCTCCAGGTTCCATTACTCGGGTAATTGCTTCAGGTTGTGCAATGTCTTGCGCAAGTGCTAGACCTCATCATCAATCTCAAAGCGAGGTGGCTAGACCATGTAGATATCCTCCTCTAGGGTGCCATAGAGGAACACGTTCACATCCATCTGGTGCAGCTCCCAGTCATGGTGAGCAACAACCACAAACATAATGCGAGCGGTAGTCATGCGGCCAAAATGTGCAAATGCGTCAGTGAAATCCAAAATCTTCAACTATGAGGAAATCTTGGCCGTCAAACGAGCCTTGTACCGTTCGTTTGTGCCATAAGGCTTCACCATCTTGCAAAAGATGCACTTGTACAACCTTCCGTCCAGGTAGGAGGTCAACAATTCATACTCATGGATGACTTTCAGCTCATCCCTCGAAGAAGCATGCCACAAATCTATTTCCTGAGCCGAGAATACCTCTTTCAACATGCATGGATCAGGCGTCGTCAAGGGAGAGCCGTGGGTGGTTAATACACATGCCTCCAGAATCAGCCTGACCAAAACAAAGTTGGTTGCAACATCTCAAGCGATCGAGAACTCTTGAGAGACCAACTCCTAATCAACAGGGCACGCTCGGTGCTCCTCAATGTAGTTTGCCTGGACACTCAGGCCACGGGCCTTCGTGCCAGGCTTGCCATCGTGAACTTTGTGAAGGGGACGTGTAGGTGTCGAGTCGGCTGTCCGTTGAGTCCTGGAGGCCACTGGTTGAAGACACCCACTGGGCTCACGCAACTAGCCAGAAGATGAGGTGCTAACCTCTTGCTATGTAGCTAGTGGCTGGTTCATAGCCACACTGTCTGTAGGCTCGCGTGTAGGGGAAGTAGGTGTAGGTAGAGTACCAGGTGTGAGTGGGGATATAGTCACTGGCATGAAACCATGTTTGCAAAAACAAACTGGCATAGGCACAGAAGCGGGTGTGCCATAGGGGACTGCCACTGGCACGGGAGCAAGTCTGCCGAAGGGGACCAGCAGTGGCATGGGAGCAGGTGTGCCAGAGGGGACTAACACTAGACTAGGAGCAGGTGTGCTAGAGGGAACTGGCACTGGCATGGGATCAGGTATGACACAGGGGACTGACACTACACTGGAGCATGTGTGCTAGCAGGAATTGACACTGACATGAAAGTAGTTGTGCCAGAGGGAACCGACGAGGCCACTGGACTGACTGCCAAAATTCCCGGATTGTCATCAGCCGGAGACCGGAACGCAAATGAGGAGGCCCGGATGGACCCATCCATAGGTCTGGACTCCCCCATCCACTGTAAAGCCACAAAGGTGGGAACTTGGTTGGCGGCTAGCAGTAGAATGATGGACAAGTCACAATAGGTGAGATCCTAAAGGAAGAGAGTGTCTTGAGACACGATGATGCAGTGGTCAGCGGGGTCTTAAAATTGCTAGGCATTTTGAGCGCAAGGAAATACTTAGAAAGGCACACATGCAACCCTAAGGTGAGACCTTGGATCCTTGATGGTCCTCGGTGTGCCACACACAGGCTAGGGACTCCTAGATGAGAGCAATACGGAGGTCAGCGTGATGGCCGAACCATCACTCGTACGACGTGTCATGGTCTGAAAGAGGACTCTACGGCAGGCGTTTCAAGAATCATGTCCTGTACAAGAACCCTCCAAAGGCAAAGGACTCTGGAAGACCGCAATCAGACTGCATGGGGTGGAACACATCTTCCATGGTGCGGTTTCAGCGCTCAGACATGCTATTCTCATGTGGTGTATTACGGACAGAGAGCTCGTGGACAAAAACGTGCTCAACAAAGAAGATGTCCATCTCATCTAGGAAGTCACCACCACGATCCAAGATGTACACGTGGAGGGTGTGTCGAGATTGGCGCTCACCCATCACCAACCACAAGCCAACTGCCAGGACGGCATCACTCTTGTAGTGGAGGCTATAGGACCACCTCATCTGGGTGAAGTCATGAGTCAGGGTGAGAACATATCGCCCCCGATTTGAGAGAGAACAGGGAGGGGACTGAGAAGGTTTGAGTGGAACAACTGGAGCGGATGTAGTGCTCGGGAACTAGAGTCAGGAAAAGTGGAGCAATGTATCTTACCCTGAGCACAGAAGAGAATGTTGGTTTTGGAAGGCTTCTCAAAGGAATCCACATCAAGACCGAGGGTTAGATGAGTCCAAAGGAGCTTTTACACAGTGTTAGATGAGTCCAGAGGAGCTCACATGGCAAAGGTGACGGAGTAGAAAAGTCTGGTGCTTAGGGGAGAGAACACCGGTGAAAGACACACACGCAGATGCAAAGAAAGGAGAGGAGGCAGAGTGAGTACAATGAGACATTATGTATAGGCCATCAACAATTGCGACTCCAAGAACAACAACAAGAGTGTCGAGGGAGTTCAGTGTGGCAGAGTCAACAGAGTGCTCAACAAAGAGACTCATCCTAGTGCAATCATGAAGAGAGAATAAGCATGGCTCAACAGGAGGAAAGAAGAGCACACAAAAATGCACAAGGATCTAGACGGATCATTGAAACACGTTACTCAGATGCCCAAGACAAACAATGACTGGCTAGAACCTGTGGGAACAGACTGGTGTGACGTAACGGGATCGAGCACCACAAAGTCACTATGACAACATCACGTGATGGGTGGTGTGGGAGTAAATGATCCAAGTACCACTTGCCTCATGACCTATCGTCGAGAAACAGTAACAGGTCATAGAGCACTTTATCTCTTCTGGACGCTCAACAGAGGACTTGGAACAATGAAAAACAGCATGAATATGTAAATTGTAAAGCCATTCATTATTGTCACGTCCATCCTGATCTCAAGTTGACTCAGCTCCCCCACAAGCATCATCATGCGCAACGAATAAAGTAGGAAAAGCTGTCTGTGGACCACCTGGTAGTGACAACACAACCGCACATCCTTGAATGCACAGTGCATGTTGCCACATTTTCAAAGCCCAGAAAGAGCTGAATGTTGTCTTAGTGTGTCCCCATCATGATGCCGTCGAGTGTCCATTGTTGCATCTCGTCACCAGTCCCAAGGCGCATGTAAAGGTGCATGTCGTGCCTATAGTAGTCTGCTGCAAGCTCCTTGGGACCCTGGAAAAGGGAGTGGGACTCACGCAATGAAGCCGCCCTCGTGGCATGGGTCTCCGTAGCAAGTAGCGTCAAGGCCAACTCCCAGCTTTGGCACTGTTCTGCTCATGTCCTAAATCCCGCCTCATCGTGGAAGGGGGAGAGTTATGAATCCGTGTGCCATATTCCTCCCACATGTGTGTCCTTGGGTGCGCAGGGCATGGTGATCCCAAGATCAGTGGAGACACGCACTGAGGCTGCCAGCAGTTGCCATCGCTCTCACGTCGCGTGACCTCCCTCGGAAAGCTCCCATGCCCTCCACTCTCATCGGCCGCGAAGACCCATTTTGGAGTGTCAATTGCATGAGTTACTTTATTGCAGGCACAACTGAGTTCATCTTGATTTTTGGTGGATTTTCTACTCCTAGGCTGACATACTTATTTCGGGTTTAGGTCAGGCCAGTGTTGGTGCAATCTTAGGATGGACTGGGCATTTCACAAAATGCCCATCAGAAATTAGCGAGCAAGGAGGAGGATTCGTCCTCGCTTCACGGAGCAAACCAGCATGGTCGGCAAGCCTCGCTCGCCGACCGTGTCGAGCGAAGCACGTCTAGCGTGCTTCGCTCCTCCTCCCCCGTACCTGATCGTTCTAGGGACTTGGGTGTTTTGGCCGAAACTGCTGCACCATGCAGAAATCAGCCTAGCATACTCAAATCTTCATCTTTTTTATGATTCAAGTTGCATGTGAAAGAAGATAGTGCATTTCTCATGGTATCAGAGCACAGTCCTTGGGATTTGCGTGGAGGAGCCGATGGATCCGGAGCTGTGAAGTTTGTAGCCGCGAAGATGTGAGGGGAAGTCCGTTGCACCCTTAGGGTCGACGAGGCCAGAGGTGCCAGGGAGGGTCCTCCCCCGTCTAGTGTGAGGCCACCTAGGTTGTCCAGGGCCGCCAAAGCTGCTGGAGCCGAGAAAGAAGGCAAAAGAAGAAAGAAAGGGAAGAAAGTCAAGGGTGGCGCCCCTCTAGGGAGGCCGGCAGCCGGGACTAAGGGCAACCTGGGGGCCTAGAAGCCAGCCCGGGGCCAGAGCAAAGGTGTGGCTCCAAGCCACAGTCATCCTAACATGTCGGAAGTGCAAGGGAGCAAAGAAAACTGTGTCGAAGGCGATGGCCGTCCTAGGGACGATGAAAGTGGTTCCGCCGGAGGACAAGTTTCCATGTCAACTGTAGTGACATGGCAGGACGTTGACAGGCTGGGTTTTCACCGCGATCTTATGCCACCCACGTTAGGAAATCAGTAGTTCATTGCATGGAAGGATCTCTACCTCTCGTGGACTAAGGAACACGGGCTCGAGGACTGTTACCTCGAGCCCCCTACCGCGAGTACAAGTGACCGGACACTCCTTGTCGCTTACAACACGCTCGTGCGGGCACTCCCAGACCCGCAAGGATATACCTTGCATCAGTTTTTCCAAGGGGGGAGGGGAGAGGATCCCGCCGATCCTCGCAGTGCTGCTGCACGACCGTACAAAGCATGGCAGCATCTCCTCAAATGCCAGGAAGAGCAGGGAATGAAACTGCTAGTGACTCTTCGAGAGAACTTATGCATGCTCTATCCCAAACCGAGAGCGCCAGTGTCAGACAACTGGGACAAAGCGATGGACTTGCGACGCCGTATCTTGGGACTGGGGGCGTCTTGTACTGTTTTGGAATGGCTGGACACAGTGCTCCTCCACCTTGGAGAAGCATACAAAATGTTTCGTCGCGACCTCTTTCGTCACACACCCATCGCCGAGGTGGAGAACATAGACCTTGAAGTGGTCTACAAAGCAGTTGCGGAACTACAAGGACATCCTCAAAGGAGAACAGCGAGAGTCCAACGCACCCGTTCCTACCGCCTACACACATCAGTCGGCTACTGCAGCAGTCCCTCAGGTGAACGTCAACACTGCTCAGAGCTGGGGCTCTGGAGGTCGCCAGTCCCAAGGCGACAGAGGACGAGGACGTGGCCGTGGCCGCAACCCTGGAGGGTGCACTTGCAGCTACTACGGTCAGGCAGGCCACTTCTGGCACTCGTGTTCCAGTCTTCAGCGTCGGATGCTAGAGTAGCAGCAGCGACAGCAGCAGTCACAACAGCACCAGCTGCAGCACCACCAGCAGCAGCGGTTGTGGTTGCAGCTGCAGGTACAAGCACCATCACCCCCGTATCCCCAGAGTGGCTATGGTGCACCTCCTCGCATGCATCCACCCGTTGCAGTGGTGACCTATGGTCTACCACCACAGCTGCCGGTCATACAGATGTTTCCGCCGGCACTACAACTCTTCGCTGCACCACCATACCCAGGAGCGTATGCACTTGCCCCAGTGCCCGAAGAGACGACACCACCTCCAGCCCGGGCCATTCACGCATGGGAGCAGATAGGCACTGCACCCTCAGCTGGAGGGACCCCACCAGTTCTGGCCTGGCCAGGTCCAGGCAAGCTGAGTCCACCCACGCCCCCAACAGCAACACAAGTAGCAGGTCAGAGGTTAGGTTGCACGCACGCCACCACATCCCATGCTTTACCCAATCATGAGTGGTTGTATGACACTGCCGCATCGCACCACATGTTGCCGCACCGCCAGCTGTTTGTGTCTCTGTATGCCGCGCATGATATTGATGGTGTGCGCACAGGCTCTGGGGATGTTCTACGGGTCGAGGTTCGAAGTGGACCTTGGGCCATCGGAAATCAACGCCCATCGATGCCCATCGGAACATTGATGGAGCTTTTTAGGGGGACATCGATGTGACTACACATGAAACTTTCTAAAATAGCCACCAAAGCCTAGAAAGTTGTGGTCATGAACATTAAAAAAAAAACAAGAAAACAAAAAGTGGCACACTTTCAGATCACACAGTTCCCGCATATGTGTTCCATTTGTTTGCTATGCTGTCATGTTAGTTTCTGTTGCGTTGAGCATGCCTCATTTTTCTGTATTGGTCATAAAATGCAATGCTGCATGCCTTTTCACAGAACACACATTGAGACAACTTGAATTGCATTGCACTGAGCTGTTATTGCACCACTATCAATGAAATGTTACTTGCATTGCATTGCACAGCCACCATTATGAATAACCATGAATGAATCACAATAATGACTTAGCTTGTACTGCATTATACACAACAGAGAAGGCCAAATATTCACTCACTCAATTGCCGAGAGTAGGGAGGGAAAATTAAGAGAATGTATGACTTGGCATTTGAAAACATTATGGTCATTTTGCAGAGAACATGTCTTGCACTAGTAGTTGTTGCTACAACTTCTACTTCTTTGTAGCCTGCTTGCACCTTGCAACCTTGCTTGTTGCAGAAATTGCTGCTGCTGTTGAGCGTTTGACTGCTGCTACTTTGGCTGCTGCAGTTGGTGCTTTTCCTCTTGCAGGGCCAACCCTGGATGCTCCAGTGGATTCCCCTCTGCATGTTGGTGATACTGCAAGATCCATCACATCTACACCCTGATCCTGGTGTTTCACCAGAAACACTGGCAGCTGTATCACCTTCCTGACCCTCCTCTCCCTCCTGTCCACCTTCACCCCTTTCTCCTGCTCTCTCATCTCCCTTGTCTGTTGCATTAGCCTCCTTCTCTCCTCCCTCACCTTGCTCACTGTCAGCACCCTCATCCAGGTTCTCCTCTCCACCACCCTGTTCCTCCTAATTGTCACTCCCCTGTTCTCCAGGAGCATTCCTGGCTGCTGGCTTCTCTTGTTCACGGACACGGACACGCCGTGCAGGTGGAAATCCTGGCATGTCAGTCATGACACGCACCGATGCCATCACTTCTACCTCTGCTGCCTCCTCTTCCTCATCTTCGCCCTCCTCATCATCTCTCTCCATATCTTCCTCCAGCTCACTGAGAATCCCTTCTTCTTCCACAATGTCACCATCATCCTCACTTCCTTCTTCTTCTCCTTCTTGTGCCTCTGTTGCTGCTTCTACTTCTGCTGCTGCTACTACCACAAGCCCCCCATGCTGCCTTTCTCCCAATGTGTTGGCACTATTGGGT
The DNA here is from genome assembly GCA_023375785.1 of Penium margaritaceum. NCBI lineage: Eukaryota > Viridiplantae > Streptophyta > Zygnematophyceae > Desmidiales > Peniaceae > Penium > Penium margaritaceum. Next base: position 43,919 of record SZWC01004142.1, read on the forward strand.
GTGGAGACACCCTCAAGGATGCCTAGCTCTCACTGATGTACGCTACCAATGTTTGGGGTAGTCAATGGACACCAATGGTGAAGAGTGTGGAGCACAAGGATCATGGATAGGAGTGGGCAGAACACCTCGCATTCAGTAGAACTGAATCAAAACACGTTTTTGTTGTTTAGCACAATGAGATTACATCAGTTCCTTATATCCTGTGATCTAAGCTTTCCAACGCATCCAAGCACGCCCAAATCAGAGTAGTAGAGCCCCTGCTACGGCCGTCGAAGTAACCCTTGATGGAGCCGTCCACCTTGCCTTGCTCGCTAGGCAACGGGAGACGCTTCGATGNAGGATCATGGATAGGAGTGGGCAGAACACCTCGCATTCAGTAGAACTGAATCAAAACACGTTTTTGTTGTTTAGCACAATGAGATTACATCAGTTCCTTATATCCTGTGATCTAAGCTTTCCAACGCATCCAAGCACGCCCAAATCAGAGTAGTAGAGCCCCTGCTACGGCCGTCGAAGTAACCCTTGATGGAGCCGTCCACCTTGCCTTGCTCGCTAGGCAACGGGAGACGCTTCGATGATGACTCGTCGGAGCGCCTTTCCTCGGCCAGAAGTCAAGAAGAGTTTCATCCTGGTGAAGGAGATCCTTCTAGTTACTTATTTTATGCCTTTGGTGTATTTAGAGCTCGTTGGAGACAAACTCGGATCACTAGCGGTGGATTATCCCGCCACCCATGTCGGGTACCAGATTCCACCAGCCAAATACCCAAACTTTGGGCTAGGCTAACTTTCTGAATACTCACTCAAATCGAGCGATTCAAAGATTTATCCAACATGGAAAAATCCAAGGAATCCAAATTTTAAGTCAGATCAGGTTTTCAACTACTCCTTATTGGTCGAACCAGGGAGTACGATCAACGGCTTTCATGGCAAGGGGCACACCATGTCAACAATCTCCCCCTTGCACCGCAGCCTTGATGCACTGTCCTTGGAACCTCTAGCATCTTAAACTTCACAGTGCAGACCGAGCTCCATGTATCTCGCGTCATGCCTGTCCTTGGGCTGTTCCTTGGTCATGGCGTCGGCGAGCATGCGCTTAATGCCACAATGCACAATAGCCACATCTCCCTTCGCCACCAAGTCTCACGCGTAGTGATGCCGGATCTCAATGTGCTTGGTCCTCTTGTGCAGCACCGGGTTCTGGGTCAGACTGATGGCACTCATGTTGTCGACATTGAGTACCTTTGGCTTTTTTTGCAGTACCCCGATCTCCTTTTGCAGTCGCCGCAGCCACACCGCTTCCTTTGCGACTTCCGCGAATGTAATGTACTCTACCTCGGTGCTAGAGAGTGCCACACAGTCCTGCTTCCTGATCATCCATGAAACTGCTGTACCACTAAGCACAAACACAAACCCCGATGTTGATTTTCTGTCATCCACATCACCAGCCTAGTCGGCACTGGAGTAGCCAACCAACTCGAGGGAGTCGTCACGCGCTCCCCCTCCAAACATGAGCCGCGACTGTTTTGTCGCCTTGAGATAGCGGAGGATCCGCTTCACCGCTTGCCAATGTAGCGGCCCAGGGTCAGCAACATAGCAGCTCACTTGGCCCTCCACAAAAGCCAGTTTGGGCCGCATCGCCACCATGGAGTACATGATGCTCCCAACAGCGGACTGGTGTAGCACACCTGTCATCTCCTCCTTCTCCTCGTCCGTGCTCGGCCCCATGCTCAAGCTCAGCTCACATGTGGTAGTCATGGATGTGAGGGTGGGGTTGCACTCCTCCATGTTGTAGCGGGGGAGCACCTCTTGTACGTGCTTTGCCTGCCCCATCTCCAGTGTGTGTGCCTTGCGGTCCCTCTTGTTGGCGACATCGGGGTAGTACTTGAGCTCGCCCATGTCGGTTATTTTCAACCGACCGCATAGCTACCGCTTCAGGTTCACCAACTCCTCCATGTCCAATGACAGGACGATGAGGTCATCCACGTAAAGGACCACGATCTGGTGCAATCCAGGCTGCTTCCGCACATACACGCTCTGATCCGCCTCGCAGCGCTTGAAGCCAAGCTCGGCCACTAAGCCAACCATTTTCAAGTACCACATGAGTGGCGCTTGCTTCAGCGCGTACAGCGCCTTGCGAAGCCGGCACACCTTCCCCGACAGCGCGTCCACCCCATCCGGTACCTCCATGAGAACCTCCTTGTCCAAGTCACCGTTGAGGAATGCGGTTTTCACATCCATTTGATGGACTTCGTAATCGCGTGCCGCCGCCACTGAGAGGATGGAGCGGATGGAGGCGAACTTCGCCACCAGTACAAACTTTTTTTTGTAGTGTTCACCCTTCCGCCAGGCGTACCCCTTTGCCACCAGCTGCACCTTGTAGCGATCCACCTTCCCCTCCTTGGTGAACTTCTTCTTGAAGATCCACTTGAAGCCGATGATATTTGTGTCCTCCGGCCTGTCGATCAGCTGCCAAGTGTCATTCTCTCCATGGGAGGCGAGCTCAGATTTTATGGCTCCCTCCCACTCAGTCCCATCCTTCTGTTGTAATGACTCCTTGATGGTCTCGGGCTCCTCTTGCACAAAGAACGCTCAAGTAAACCCAGTCCAGATGCCCTCCGCGACATCATACCGTTTTGCCATCCTCCTTGCGTGTCCGCTTCTTTGGGAATGCTGCTGTTGAGGCTGTTCCTTCTCCTGCTGCTATTGCTACTGCTGCGGCCCTCTTGCGGCGTCACTCACACCGTTGGCCTGTTCCCCTTCTCTCAAGGACGGTGGAGATGCAGGCTCACTCCCCGCCTCCTCATTCAGCTCCTCTGCTGCCGGCGCTTTGGTCTCATTGTCCGACTCGGCTGAATGCAAATCAGCCGCTCCCCCATCCCCCGGATGGTTCCCACCGGTTGGAGCCGCTCGGACATCACCCTCATTTGCGTCCTCTGGCGTCTCCCCCTCGAGGAGTGGCAGCCACTCCCCCTTCTTGGAGAGACCCGCGTCCTTGTCCGTCCAACAGCTGTCCTCATCAAACATGACGTCGTGACTCTCCACGATTTGCTGCCTCCGCGGGTCAAAGAGCCGGTACGCCTTGCTCCCACTGACGTACCCGACGAAGATGCACCGGCAAGTCCGCGGGTCGAGCTTGCCCCACCCCTCTCGTGCCTGCACAAGAGTATGTGCAACACAACCAAACGTACGGAGATGAGCCACAGTTGGCTTCCTCACGTTCCACACTTCTTGTGGCATCTTCCATACCTTGGACTCAGTGTCTTTTAGCGGCTTCGTCGGCTTCAGGTTTATGATGTACGCTACTGTTCATGTTGTCTTGCCCCAGTACCACTGCACGAGGCTGGCATCGCTCAACATGGACCGGACCATGTTGAGGATGGTGCGGTTCGCCCTCTCGGTGACACCATTCTGTTCCGGAGAATTTGGGGTAGTTTTCTGCCACTCAATCCCCTTGCTCTTCATCCATGCCAAGAAACCCTCATACTTGCCGCCATTGTGGCTCCGGAACGCCTTCACCTTCAACCCTGTTTGTCACTCCATTGCCGCCACAAACTCCTGCATGCATGAGAGGACATCACTCTTCCTCTTTATGATGTAGAGGTAGAGCTTGCGGCTATGATCGTCGATGAAGGTCACAAAGTAGCGAGCGCCCCCAATGGAGCTCTCGAATGGCCCACACACGTCAGTGTGAACCACCTCCAACTTCGGCGATGCACGCATCCCTTTGCCATCAAAGGGCTGCCGTGTCGCCTTGCCAACCATGCACGGCTCATACACGGCATTCTTTGCTCCTTTGATACATTTGACATCGAGGCACCGCACCACCTCTTTCTTAGCCATGTCCTTCATTGTTGCAGGTACAACGTGGCAGAGGCAGCGGTGCCATAGGTCCAGGTTTCCTTCATCCTTCGTCACGAGGTGGACGGCGTCAGTCCTCGCCGCATCGGCAAGAACCTTGGTACGAAGAAGGTACAGGTCCTACTCCCTCTTGCCACGTGCAATCACCTCGCCATCCCCCTCCTTCCGGATGATGGCCTCTTTCTTGTTGGAGAGCACCCCGAGTCCCTTGTCGGTAAGGTGGCTCACGGACAACAGGTTTGTCCCAAAGTTGGGCATGTGGAGCATGTTGTAGATGGTGCACGAAATGACTTTCCCGTTCACCACCGACTCGATGCGAACATTGTCTTTGCCCGCGACGAACTCCGTTTTGCCGTTGGCCACTGTCATGTGCTGCTCGGTGGTGCCATAGGTGACGAATGCTGCCCGGTTGCATTGTGTGTGGCGGCCTGATCCAGAGTCGATCACCGTGACGTCCGGATATGTCAAGTCAGTAGACTCCCTGGCCATCATGGCTTGGGTGTCATTCCCGCCCTTCCCGGGCTGGTCCGACTTCTTCTTGGGACAATCACGTGGGTAATGGCTCTGTTTGCCACAGTTGTAGCACTCCCCCTTGTTGTCACCTTTCTTGGTGCCCTTCTTGGCACCCTTCCCCTTCTTGCCTCCCCTTCCACATTGAGGGCGGACGGCATAGGCGGAACTTGACGTTGCCCCGTTCTCTCTCCCACCACACTGCATCCATTCATTACGGTCGTACTCAGCCACCTTCGGGTATTTCAGCTCATCGGCGGACCACCCACCTACGACGGTGATCATGGGACTCCAACTGTCCGGCAAGGCCAGAAGGAGGATCATGGCTTGCAGCTGAGGGTCGACCTTCCATCCGGTGGCTACGCACTCGGTAGTAAGGAGCTCAATATGCTGCAGGATCTCCATGATGTCGTCGCCTTCGTTGGCTCGGAGGGTGACGATCCTGTTGAAGACAAAGAGCTGGTTAGCAAGGTTGGTGGAATGATAAATGGTGCAGATCTTCTTCTAGGCCTCCGTGGCCTCCGTGCATCATTGAATCAGTGCACATTGCGAAGGGGCTAGCGCTAACACCAACAAAGTAAGCAACTTCTTGTTTCGCTTCTTGTACTTGTCCCCTTCCTCCGACGTCGCGGTATCCGGAGTGGTAGCCTCTTTATCGTTGACCAGCTCAAGCATGCCTCTGTCATCGAGATAGACCTCGAACTGCCACCTATACAAAGGGAAGCCGTTCCCATAAAACTTGGAGACGATGCCGATGCTCTCTTGCTCGGCCGTTGCTATGGCGCGCGGCGATAGCGTGAAAGTGGAGGAGCTAGGATCCTTCTAGGCAAGTGGGCCCAATGCCCTCTGATGGCACTAGTGGGTGTGGAGACACCCTCAAGGATGCCTAGCTCTCACTGATGTACGCTACCAATGTTTGGGGTAGCCAATGGACACCAATGGTGAAGAGTGTGGAGCACAAGGATCATGGATAGGAGTGGACAGAACACCTCGCATTCAGTAGAACTGAATCAAAACACGTTTTTGTTGTTTAGCACAATGAGATTACATCAGTTCCTTATATCCTGTGATCTAAGCTTTCCAACGCATCCAAGCACGCCCAAATCAGAGCAGGAGAGCCCCTGCTACGGCCGTCGAAGTAACCCTTCATGGAGCCGTCCACCTTGCCTTGCTCGCTAGGCAACNATAGGAGTGGACAGAACACCTCGCATTCAGTAGAACTGAATCAAAACACGTTTTTGTTGTTTAGCACAATGAGATTACATCAGTTCCTTATATCCTGTGATCTAAGCTTTCCAACGCATCCAAGCACGCCCAAATCAGAGCAGGAGAGCCCCTGCTACGGCCGTCGAAGTAACCCTTCATGGAGCCGTCCACCTTGCCTTGCTCGCTAGGCAACGGGAGACGCTTCGATGATGACTCGTCGGAGCGCCTTTCCTCGCCCAAAAGTCAAGAAGAGTTTCATCCTGGTGAAGGATATCCTTCTAGTTACTTCTTTTATGCCTCTGGTGTATTTGGAGCTCGTTGGAGACGAACTCGGATCACTGGCGGTGGATTATCCCGCCACCCATGTCGGGTACCAGATTCCACCAGCCAAACACCCGAACTTTGGGCTAGGCTAACTTTCTCAATACTCACTCAAATCAAGTGATTCAAAGCTTGATCCTGCATGGAAAAATCCAAGAAATCTAAATCTAAAGTCAGGTTAGGTTTTCGACCACTCATCAGTGGTCGAACCAGGGAGTACCATCAACGGTACTCACGGTAAGGGGCACACCATGTCAACACAATGCGCCCATACTACTTCCACAGTCGCACGTTGCACCGTACTAGTAGTTCTAGAGCCTCCACTTACAGCCTGTTGTGCCTGGCAGTGTAGATGAGCTCATGCGTAGAAAAGACATGTTTGCATTCAGATGATGATCATGGCTGTGACAACACCTTCAGTGCAAGATCCCTCAGCACAGGTAGGTGACACATGTAATTTACATGCCACTCCACCTCAGACATTACACCACAATGCACCTTGATAACTGCAGCGATCTCCTTTGCATTCCTCTGAGGAGTGACCATTGGATCACTCACCACCATCGTCTGAGCCTTCTGGAAAGCCCCTATCTCCTTCATCACCTGGTCCTGCTTGTCATCAGGAACCATGGCCTTAACCACCACCTGCCAAGCCGCCAAGGTGTTGCTGTCCTTAGAGAGGTCATTGCCAAAATACTTTGGGTGGAGCCAGCGAGCTGCAGCATACAAGGGACAGGACATGTCCCTAGAGGAACGAGTCTCCAACCTACCCAGTACAAAGTTCACATGACCCGCCACCACCCTTCTCGGCTTCTTGCCCTTCTTCACAGACAGCGACTTCAGCTGCTCAGCACAATCCAACAACCCCTCATATATCTCACCAGCACCCCCACCAGGCTTGTCAGCAGCCTTGAGTACGATAGTCACTGGCTATAGTAGCTCCTTTAATTGATGCACGTGCAGCCAGAAGACCCTTCTCCTGATGAAACGTCTCACCTCTCGCTTCCGTGACCGAAATGAAGCATCCCCATGAGAACCAATCGTCTTCTAAACATCCAATGCCACAAATGTCTCAAGCTCATCCCGCAGCTCCAGGATTATTGCTACCATAGAGAAGACCGAGGCAAAACAGGTGTCACAACGAAATTTCAACACCTTCCCTCCCGTCCTCTCCTTCAGCCACGTCCTTGGCATTGCATTGTTCCTGAAAAAGGCCACAATCTTCTCACACCACCCAATCATACTTGAACCCCAAGCAGGCTTTCCCACATCCTTTATGATTAGGTCGATGTTGTGAGCACAAAATCCCTAGAAAAACAATCGAGATCAACAAAAGCTTTCTTGTTCACAAAAGTATTTTTACAGATGACAGGCACTACCTTGTCCTCTCCAACAATGTCATTTGCAGCCTCAATCATGCTTGCAACATGGTCTGCGTCTCTGGTCAGTCCACTTGCATCACGGAAAAAGAGGTGGACAGAACCCATGGCGTTGACAGCCATGGCATTATAGATCGGTCTGACCTAACGGTCAGACCACTCATCCACAACTAGGCTGCAGCCGTATGTGCTCCAACCCTGCTTCAGAGGAGCATCCAGCTCCTCCACTTTCTTGTCAAGTTTTGGAAGTAGGATATCCACCACGGTGGACCTAGAAGGCAGCCAGAAAGCAGCAGTGATCTTCTCTACATTTTTCACAACTCCCATGAGTGCTAGTAGTAACGTTGGAAAGACGTGTTGCAGAAGGTTGCACAGTCACTAAGGGGGGTGTTCAAGGGCCTCATAGTAGACACTCAGAGGACCCACTAGAGTTAGACCATTCGTTCAGCAGTCTATGCCCTACTCAGCACCGCAGCTTCAACAGCCCCAATGACACGTTGACACCTGAGATGAGGAGGCGATGGCAATCACACACGTGAAGATGAGGTTAGTGTCTTTGAGAAAGGCATTTGTGAGCTATGTCAGCTCCAGCAGCTTCGGTGGCCCTGGACAACCTAGGCGACCTCACACTAGACGGGCGAGGGCCCTCCCTGGAACCTCTGGCCCCATCGACCCTAAGGGTGTGATGGATTTCCCCTCACACCTTTGCGGGTACAAACTTTGCAGCTCCGGATCCATCGGCTCCTCCAAGCAAAGCCCAACAACTGTGCTCTGATACCAGGAGAAATGCACTAGCTTTCCAATGCAACTTGAATCATAAAAAAAAGATGAAGATTTGAGTATGCTAGGTTGAGTTCTGCATGGCGTAGCAGTTTCGGCCGAAAAACCCAAGCCCCTAGAACGAACAAGAAAGAGGGAGGTGGAGCGAAGCACGCTAGACGTTCTTTGCTCAACGCGGTCGGCGAGCAAGGCTTGCCGACCGCTCTGGTTCGCTCCGCGAAGCGAGGGAAAACCCTCCTCCTTGCTCGCTAATTTCTGATGGGCATTTTGTGAAATGCCCAGTCCATCCTAAGATTGCACCAACACTGGCCTGACCTAAACCCAAAAATAGTGCGTCAGCCTAGGAGTAGAAAATCTACCACAAAGAAAGATGAATTCAGTTGTGCCTGCAATAAAGTGACTCATGCAATTCACACTCCAAAATGGGTCTTTGCGGCCAATGAGTGAATCGAGGGCATGGGATCGTGCCGAGGGAGGTCACGCGATGTGAGAGCGATGGCATGAGGTGTCCGCTCAACTGCTGGCAGCCTCAGCGCGTGTCTCCATTGATCTCAGGATCACCATGCCCTGCGCACCCGAGGACACACATGTGGGAGGAATATGGCACGCGGATTAATACACCTCCTTGGCCGAGGGTGCAAGAGGCATGCACCCAAGCTGACGCAGTTGATCTGTGAGTGCGGATGATGGGACTGCCTTGGTGAGAAAGTCAGTAAGTTGCTCTGAGCCGCTAATGCCACACACTTCAAATGTGCCTGCTTCAACTGCCTTGTGGACAAAGTGGTGTTCTACGCTAATGTGCTTTGTGCGTGGGTGCAAGACTCCGTCATTTGCTGTGATGTGGTGGGCTGCCGAACTGTCACTGTGCATTGGAACAGCATCAACCCCATATCCCAACTCTTCCAACAGCCTGCACATCCAAATGGCTTCACACAAAGCTTCCCTAAGTGCCATATACTCAGCTTCCACCACACTTCTTGCCACACACGACTGCTTAGCACTGCGCCAAGAGACTGCGGTGCCCACAAGACGAAACACCCCTGCTGTGCACTGCTCTGACACGTGCATAGTCACAGTCGCAAAAACCATCCGACAGTGGAGATTGTGTTGGAGAGAAATCAAGACCGACAGTGGCGGTGTCCAACATATAGCGCAACAGTTTCAGAAGAGCCTTCTGATGGAAATTGCGTGGTTGCTGATTGAATTGGGCGAGTGTGTTGACTGCACAGGCTATGTCCATTCGTGTGGTGGTGGCCAGGTAGCTCAGGCTGCCCAGTATTTGGCGGTACAGTGTGGGGTCTGTGTCTGGTCCGTAGTCAGTGGTATGTGCATCAAGGAGGTGTGCATGACATCTGGGCTCATGGGTGTACATTGTCGTGGGAGATGTACAAGGTGTGCAAAGTGTGCTATGAGATGTGCAATGAACCGTCCTTGGTGAAGGGACAGATTGCCTGCCTTTCTGTCTCGTGTTATGGCCATGCCCAAGAAATTGTGCGCCTCTCCAAAGTCTGTCATGCGGTAGTGTGCAGTGAGCAGTGCTTTGGTGTGGGACACAAGATTGAGAGATGAAGAGAGAATGAGGAGGTCATCCACATGGACAATGAGAGCAACAGACCCCTCACCTGTCCAACGCAAGAAAAAGGGATGGATCATATATGCTTTGAATGAACCCACCCTTGTCTAGAGTTCGTCTTATTTCCTTGTTCCAGCATATTGGTGCTTGCTTTAAGCCATAAAGAGCTTTCAGGAGCAACCACACTCTGTCTGCTCCATCATCAAGCCCTTCAGGCTGTCAGACATACAATTCTTCCTCTAGTGGCCCATTGAGAAATGCGTTTTTCACGTCCATTTGGTGGACTTCCCAATCCTCTAGAGCTGCTATCCCCAACAGGACAAAACTGCTTGTGTACTTACCCACAGGAGCATACGTGTCAATGAAGTCTTGACCGGGAATTTGGTGGAACCCTTTTGCTACAAATATGGCCTTGTATTTCTCTATCATGCCTGCCAAGTTTCTTTTGAGTTTGTAGATCCATTTCACATCTATTGCCTTGCGTCCTGGTGGGAGTGGAATGAGTTAAAACACCTCATGTTCCAACAAAATGTTTATTTCATTGGTCATGGCTTGCTCCCATTCCTTTGCTTCAGGACACCCCCTTGCTTGAGCGAGGGTGGTTGGTTCTGCCTGTGCCTGTGTGCCTACCACGTTGTAGAACTGTTTGTAGTCTACCTGTGGTAGGTTCCTTGAGGACCTCCGCACTGGCTCTGGCGGAGGACCCTGAACCTGACTGGACGGCAGATCAGACACAAGGGGGTTTAGACCGGGGGATGACTGTGTACTGACCTTCAGAGTCTTCTGATTCAGCAGACTCAATATCTTTGGGGGTGAGCAGGTCTGTGGGAACAGGGGAACCAACCTACGGTGTAGTTTGTGATACAGGGACACTCTGCAGGGGTACTGCACTCTACGGAATGAACACTGGCACACTCACGTACTCAGGGCATTGCTGTGGCATGGAAAACTGTGGTACATGCCTAAGCGTGAGAAACACCTTGTATTGTATGTGCTCCAAAAAGGATGTATCCCGACTCTCTAGAAAGCTGTGACTGACCGGGTCCAAAAACCTCCATGCCTTAGATGCATGAGACACCCCAACAAAAATACACCACTTGCCTCTAGGACTCAATTTTTGTGGTCGTTGTTGTTTTGGGAGCCACACACATGCCATGGTTCTCCACACCCGGGCCAGCCGCAAATCTGCCCGTTCCTTAAACCAGCATTACCATGGAGTGACTGACCTGGGCAGTGGACCTTGCGGTATTCTGTTCCACACCCAGGTGATGTATTTTACCGCTTCTTCCCAAAACCCAAAAGAAAGACCCGACTCGGTTAGGAGAGTACGTAAAGCATCTCCAAGGGTACAGTGCCACCATTTGGCTAAGCCGTTCTGTTGGGGAGTGTATGGTGCAGTCGTTTGGTGCACTATCCCTCTGCCCTTCAGTTCCACTGTCAGAGCTCTCAGGAACTCACCCCCTCTGTCTGTGCAAAGGACCTTAAGAGAGCAACCTGTTTGTCGTTCAGCATAGGGTATGCACTCAGTGATGGCACGCTGAGCATCAGCCTTCGTGCGCAACAAGAATGCCCAACGAAAATGACTGTAGTCATCGGTTAGCGTCGACATGTACAGTGCTCCATACTTTAGGGACGGTACAGGCATGGGTCCTGTTCGGTCAGCATGAACGAGTGCAAGTGGAGCTGTGCTTACGTGTTCAGATCTGGAGAACGTTTGTTGGTGCAAATTCCCCTCGTGACACTTCAGGCATGAATTGTCTTTAAGTCCGTGAGGGCACTCAGTCGGTGTTAGTCCAAGAGCTGGTGTATGCTTCATCAGTTCTATCACCAGTGTTGATATGTGTAAGGCGTCTGTGCACCAAGTCAGTGTGTCGTACATCTGTCCCTGTCATGACATGCAATTGTGGACCTGATGATCCTATACATGGAAACAGAGTGAGCCTGTAGAGCGTGTCAGCATGCAAAGGCCCAATCACCAACAGTGAGCCGCTGCCATTAAAGAGAGAACATCTCTGATTTTGTGTCAGTGCTCATATGCCCGCTTGACGATCTAGTTGACCCCCCGAAATCAAATTCACCTTTAGTCGGGGAACATACAACACCCCAGTTGGCCATATCGCCCCTCCCGGCACTTGCAACGCAATAGTCCCCACACCCTCAACATAGTTGTCCTCGGTGTTCGATGGAGGGCCACTCCATCGACATCAGGACATCGATCAGCATGGATGTCCCATCGATGCCGAAGGGGACTCAGCGCGCACTCCAGTCGGACCGAGAGACCCAGCGGACCCTCACGCACCAGTGGACACCTGAGTTTCCGAACGACGACGAGTTTGACTCTCGGCCATTTTTCTTTTTTTTTTCCACATCTTCATCCAACTGTATGGTTCTCAACATGTGTACTTTCTAAGTGGCATAGTACGCCTGAATCAGCCTACTGGAGATGCCATGTGGCATCTCCACATGGCAAAGCACATCAACATCCATGTTTTCCAGAAGCTAGGAGATATGCTACGTCCCAATCACCACCATGCATTCTTCCAACCTGGCAACACGTCAACATGTATACTGCTTTCATGGCTACATACACTACCTCGTGACACTTCGATATCCTCCTCCAAGGATATCATAGCCATTGAATGCACTATAAGATCGACACTTTTGATCCATTTAATCGAAACCGTCGATCTAAGGGTCGTGTCAAACCGACCCCCTTGTGGATTCGACCCGACCTCCATTGCTGCGACGGCGACACTTGGTTCGAATGGAGAGTGCAGCAGAGAGGAGGCAGTCACACGCCTCCTCTCTCTTCGTTGTCGGCCTCAACAGTTCGCCACTGCCGGCCAACTGTTGAGGCCTTCCAGCATGGGCTCTTAGGCAGGGAGCTCTGGCAATGTTTCTGCAACATCGAGCTAGTTCGATACAACTAGGTTGAACCCACCAAAGAAGAAACCGCTCATTGGTGATTTCCTCACCAAAGAGCTCAGCAAGCACACTGAGTCGTGTCCCACAGACGCCAAGAATCCAGGCTGGCATCACGGCTCATGTGGCAAGAAAGGCAATGGGACGTGTGACCGCATCCACGATCACTTTGCAGGCAACAACCCCAACGTCGGCAAGTGCCCCCATCCCCCGCCCCTGTGCTGAGATGTCCTCGGTTTGGAGCGCTGCCCGCCCCCTGCTGGATGGCAGCCAGTCAATGTCAGTTTATACAATGGAGAGGGGAAGGAGTGGGACACAAAGGACAAGGCGGTGCAGTGGATCAAACTCTGGGAGAAGCAACAGTAGGCGGAGCGGGAAGCGGTGGGTGGCTTGACTCTGGAGCCAGAAAGTGACGAGGAAGTAGCAAATGGTCAGCAGTAGCAGAGGCAGCCGACAACAACAAGGATAGAGGGTGATGTTCCCTTGTTTAACATCAACAAAGCGGCCTCCTTCCGGTAGACAATCATGGTACAGCACTCCGACCGGTCAAACAATGAACCCGACGTGTGCCTCATTCTCACTCATGAAATTGTATATGTGTGCTTCACTCACTTGACACCTGTCATTGAAGTGCACTCATTGCTGAACACAAATGATCCATTTTCTCCAAATACTCAAATTGCCTCTTGTCCCGCACCTCATCCCTGTGAACCACCTATGTTCCGATTGGTGCAACATTTGGTATCAGAATATAGCGGCATTGGAGGGACAAATAATGCAATAAATACCTCACAAAAACCTCACACAATTCTTCAGCGTATCCCTTCCATTCAGATGATTGCAGACCTCACGACGACAAAGGTGACCAGAGCAAGCACAATGAGAATGAGCAGTAGTCCCTGGTGAGTATTCCGATGATGGAGGATCAGCAGTGCGTGAACATCGACGTACCCTAGGCAAACCAGACAGCAGCAGCAACCTCTATGGCAGATGGCGCAATACCGACGAACCCGATGACCAACCTGGTGATGGATTAATTAGGCTTGAAGAACCCTTTGCCCATACGGCTGCCCATCGGGATGACACCGGGCATGATGGGAGGCACCAGCCAAAAAAGCGCAAATCAACGAAGACCTAAACCAGAACCTGTTGGGGCACGAGAGCCTCTATACCCATCTGCTACAACAACTCAACATAGCAATGGAAGAACTTTGGATATCTCGGGTGTGCAGCTTAGAGCTTACCGAAAGAAATCTACATCCCTCCAGTGAACCCCAGATTCGACCGGCACTTCCCGAGCCATTCAATCCCTCAAACTCCAAGGGACAAATGGTCAGGATGTGGCTGATGAGTTTGGAGGTGTACTTCATTTCTGTTGGGGTCAATAATGACAGGAATAAATTTTACACCCCATCCGCATTTTTGTGTGGCACGGCTTTGAGTTGGTGGTCTGACATAAAGACAATCTGATGCAGAAGAAGACAAGCACATCGAGATCAACAGCTTATGCGACCACTCTCACATTGTCAACCACAGGTGTACTACCACTCGAGCAGGTTAATCCGATGTGGCATGATTCTCTCATGCAACCGAAAATATGGAGAAACTTCATGCGTGCTATTCCAGCTCATTTTTGGAAGTTGAATGAGAAGTTTGACACACGATACTGATTCCAACATCTGTGTCAGTAATCCAACATGGTCAAGTACACAGTCTTTATGCAAAATCATCATTGGCAATAACCTCGTCTCCACCGAGCTATGTTTCTACTACAAAAATGGCCTCAAATGCGATTCTAAGCAAGCAATCACTATTTTGGCATCCAAGATGACCTTCCGTGAATGATTGTACCAGCCGATTGCATAAAAAATACCAACTACAATGCTCGGATGTAGGAATCCAACAGCTAGCAAACCCAAATTCATTATTCTTGTGGTGGCGAAGGAAAGGTGAACTCGCCATAAACCTGATCTCTGGTGGAGATCGATGCTATTGATCAATGTGGTCAACAACACTCCTAGAGTCACGGGAAGCCAGGTCACATCTTGCGTGACTGTTGGAATCAACAACAAAAGGGGAGGGAAAAGTCGCCGAAAAAGAGTGAGGAGTCAGGAAGCGGCAAAGGACTGGAGTACATGGTGAGGCCCTAGTCTAGTTGGGAAATTCTGCGCCTATCGATCGTCCATCACAACACCGGAAAAAAGAGTTCTTGGGATTGCAAAGTTCGATGAGGGGTATGAGGATGACCAACCGGCAATACCGCAATGGGTACAACTAAGGGGTTGTAAAATTCGTAGAATAGTACCGGCATTAGAGGTTGGAGGACCTTCTCAAAAATTTGTAAGCAATGACATGGTTTGGAAGCTAAGTTTGCAGATCAAGTCAGGGATGTTTGAAGGAAATATTATTGATGGAAGACTTCAGATCCCTTGACTTCGCAAACCACTCTGACTGCAAATTGGAGATATGCATGATGTAACAGTCCCGAGAGCTTGCCGAATGAGCAACTACAAAATCATCCTTAGGTGAGATTTTCTGTATCAGCACAACCCGCGGGTGGACTGGAGCAGCGGATCAGTCTATGTCAGCATTGTAGGAAAAAAATGGCAAGTTCCTTTGTTCGAGCGACCCATGACGTAACGACTGTTATGGGAGGCAACACAAGTGGAAGCAGCAGAGGAAGTTACGGCAGCCAGAAAACACTAACTGATATCACTAGATGTGGCCAAGCGATACCTAAAGGTGGAGGGCAGAGGGCGGAGCTCAAGGGTTGCTAGTCCATGAGGAAGATGGGGAAGCATAAGAATTCTTAGCAGCCGGACCGATGGCAACAACTTGGACACGTGAAAAGTTGAATGTAGTACCGGAGGAGTTTGAGACACTCATTGAGGAATTCAAATAAGTTTTCCTTGAAAAACTGCATCACAAGCTACTTTCACAGTGCAGCATCGATCATCAGATAGACCTGAAACCAGACGACAGACTGATGGTGAAGGGGACCTATCGGATGAACAATCACGACCTGAAAGAACTCAAAAAGCAACTAGACAAGATGCTCAATCAGGAGTTCATCAAACCCTCGATGTCATCATATGAATCACCCGTACTTTTTGTGAAAATGAAAACATGAGAGATGCGGATGTGTGTGTGTACTACCAAGCATTGAAGAAAATCACTAGAAAGAACCGCAACCCTCTTCTGCGAGCCGATGAACGTTTTGACCAACTCCGTGGGGCACATTTTTTTTTTGGCAAAGTCAACTTACACAGTGGTTATCATCAGATCCGTGTATCTAATAAGGAAGTCAAGAAGACAATATTCCATACAAGATAAAAGCACTTTCATTTCACGGTTATGCCATTTGGACTTATAAATGCCCCCGCAACATTTATGGCGGTGATGAATAACATATTTGGTCCAAACATCGACGACAATGTCGTTATGTACATCTACATCATGCTGGTGTACAACCGTTTTCCAGACAAGCACAATGAAAATTTTCAAAAAAAATCTTGAAGTTTTAGAATGTGGGAAGAAATGGAGTAATTTCAAAGTGTGAATTTGGTCACTGTTTGATGGAAGTTTTTAGCCAGATCATTGGCGGCGGACAAATCTCCATGGTCCGAAAAAAGGTGGAGGTGGTTTTTGATTGGCCGACACACTCGAACGTTTGTGAAGTCTAAGTAATTTTAGACTTCCGTAACTACTACTATCAATTTGTAAGGGACTATGCTTGATTTTCAGCACCTATCTAAAATCTTACTAAAAAACCAGATAATAGAATTGGGAGGAAAGTAAACAACAAGGGTTAAACTCTTTGAGAAATTCTCTGAGCTCAACGTAAGCCTTACAATTGGAAAATCTAACAATGGACTACATCATGGCCACCAACGCGTCCGGTCGATCTATTAGAGCCGTTCTCATCCAAGACAACGGGGTTGAAGAATAATAGCTCGCATTTATGTCGAGGAAACTATGTGGATTGGAACTCAACTATGTAGTGCAAAAAATGGGAATGTTGGCAGCAATGCATGCGATCAAAACATGGCGGTGCTACTCACAGTACCCATTATACATCATCCGCACCAACCATCATGCATTGAACTATCTCAAGACTCAATCAAATGTGAACCATCCACAAAATCGATCGATGGAGTTCTTCGATTCCAACTTCAACTACAACATCAAGTACCGGATTGGAAAATTGTAACCAGTCGATGCTCTGAGAGAGCGACAAGATATGACAACCAAGATCAATAAATTGCTCATCGAACGTGATCCGTATCCGCACCTATATCAATTTATCTATAGATATATATATATATGTAGATGTATATAAAAAACTATATCTTGATCTACATCTATATTTATACCTATACCTATACCTATACCTATACCTATACCTATACCTATACCTATACCTATACCTATACCTATACCTATACCTATACCTATACCTATACCTATACCTATACCTATACCTAT
>SZWC01004142.1:146327-180371 GCA_023375785.1 Penium margaritaceum
TCTCTCCCCCTCTCTCCCCAATCAGTCCTCCCCCCCTCCCCCTCCTTGTGTCGGCGCATTGTCCATCTGTTCCTCTCCCTCTCCCTCTCTCCATCTTCCATTCTGCCATGTTTTTTCCTCACCCTTTGCCTTCCCTTCCTCCGCCATCCAGCCTCCTTCTCTCCCACCCTCCTCTCACTACCACCCCTACCCTCCTGCCCACTCCTTCCTTCTTTCCGTTCACATATTCTCTCTGCTTGCTCTCTCCCTCCGCCGCTTCTTCCGTGTGCCCGTGGTCCCCGCCTATCCATTGCCACCCCTCGCCCACTCCTTTGCTTTTACTGCTCTGACCCGACTCACGGTTGGCAGCCTTGCCCATGTCGTCCGCCGTTGTGGGTTCCTCGTGGCATTCGTCAGGTTTCTCCTGTATCCTTGTCCCCTCGTGCCCTCCTCCCGCGTCTCCCTGCGTTCGCCGCTCAGGTCGCTAGTCTTGCTACCTTGCACACGTCCTTGTGTCCTTCCCCTTTGCTTCATACAATTACTGTGCTCACAGATGTCATCCGTGTGACATCGTCACCTCCCCGTGCTTTCTCTCTCTCTCTCTCTCCTTCTGTTGCTAACCTCCTCCTCAAATCCCTCGCTGAGGTACCTTTTCTTGCACCACTACCTCTACCCCCTCACTCTCCCACCCTCTGCGTCTCATCACCCTCCTCCACCTCTCCCACAACCCCATCCCCCACCTCCACTACCTCCTCCTGTGTATCTCTCCCTCCCTCAACCTCTACCCTTCACCCTCCCTCCACACCTTGCCTCTCTACCTCATCGCCCTGCACTCCATTCTCACCTTTTTCCTCATCAACCTCCCTCCTTTCCCCCACTGAGAATCCCAGGCATTTTCCCTCCCCCCTCTCCCTTCCCTCATCATCATCATCATCCTACACTCCTGCCCACATCTCACACCCTTCCTCCCCAATTGCCTCCCGCAGCACCCATCTCTCCCTTCCTCTCTCCCCAACCCTTTGCCTCATCACCACCTCCAACTCACCCGTATTCCATCCTTCCACTACCTGGACCTCCCCGTTCGCCACCGCTCCTCTCTCTCCCTCTCTTGTCACAACCTCCCCCACTCTCCCCCTTTCACCTTCATCCCCTTCCGCAGACCCTTCCTCACCTCCGCCCCCTCCTTATCCACCTCTCGCTATGTCTCCTTCCTCACACTCCCCTCCCTCCCCCCCTGTGTCCCCCCACCTGAGCTCCTCCTCCTCTCCTCTTCCCAAGTCCACATGCACCCGCAAGCGGGCCCGCCAACTCCTTTGTCGCCTTTACATCACTCCAGCATCCTCTTCCTCCTGCCCCCCCTCTTCCTCCACCTCTTCTCCATCCACCCCCATTGACTCACTGGGCACGGCCTCTTCCACTTCACTGCCCCCTCTCACTGCCCTTCATCATTGACTCATCTCGATCACTCGTCGCTTCCCCTTAGTCATGGCTATGTATGGACCCACTGAGTCCTCCATCCTCCCGTTGTCCACCGCATCCCTTCAAGCTGTCATCGAATCCACGTTTCCTGTTCTTTGTCCAGCTGAGGTGTCCCTTGAATGTGGTACTTACGAGGTCCCACCTTGATTCCCTTTTTCACGGCGAGACCCACTATCGTGTGGGAGCTACATGATTTCTTGTTTGTCCATGTTCAGCGTTTGCTTCTATGGTCATGTCAAACAGTAGATGAGGCATCCATGCCGCCCTCCCCCACTTCAGATCATTTGGTGTGTAGTGATGAGACCCATCATTTTGTGGGAGCCATGCCACCTTTCTTGCTCGTCTTCGTGCTTCTGCTATGATGTCCAAGTAGCCAAACTAGTACACATCCAACGCACAACGGAGGAGTTCCTCAAGATCCAAAAAAAGTATAGTCAAGTCTGATTTCTACAGTGACTTCGAGTGACGTAGCAAGCAGCATGTCCACAACCGCAGGGTAGAAGTGGTCAAGACCCCGCAAACCCCATTTTCTTATGTTATCATGTTTAAGTAGTAAATCACTGTCACGGAAAAAGGACTTTGACAACCTTCCGGCATCAACGACATTTGCCCTAGTGAGGATTTTGGTGATCGCCAGGCCAGTTCTTGGCCATACACGTGGTCACAATATCAGTTCTAGGATTCCTCTAGGATTACTCTCATGCCATGTCATCATGACCATGGTTGACAGTGGCCGGACGGACTTGATAGAAGTCAGCGTCCGGCCTCCCTCATCTCTTGTTATTCCTCATTCAACTATTCAGTTTTCTTCCTTGATCTCCTTTTCTCAATAGATTGGGGTAGAAAGATAGACAAGGAAAGAGAGAGATCTAGGCAGAGAGCAGTTTTTCATATCACACTATTAGGATTTGTGCATTGGAGTAATAGAGTTAGTACCAGGAAAATCTTTCAAGAATTCCTGAGAATAATAGCTAGCTCACGTGGCAAAGTCGGTCCAAGATTCAGACTGAAAGTAAGACAAGCATTTCTTGAAGGAAAAATATTCAAGAATGATACGAACTTATGTCAATGGATTAAGATAGTAAACAACATGAAAAATTGTTTCATTCTGGGGAGGATTAAAGGTGGGCTCAATCATGTAATAATCTTTCCATATAGAATAAAAGTTATGGAAATTTCTCCAAATGACAAAAATAATGGTGCATTCAAAACTACGATTTGAAATTTAACATTTCGTATATCAAATACAGTTGAATTTTACGGAGAATATGTGCAAGGAAAAGCCTATAAATATTAAAACAAACCTTTATGCACCACAGTGTAGCCTACATGATGGAACCATGATGATAAATATTGTATCTGGTAACTATTAAGATTCATTATTTTTTTAAACTTTTCTACTTCAAAACTTATATTTACATAATCACCAAATGAAAAGATATTCAATTTCTTTGTTACCTTGTCCATTATTAGAAGCCTACTCATGGAGACAACAGTTTTGGCTTATTCTTAATATCTAGATCATGAATTTGAGAGGTAATGTTTTAGTAGAATGCGCACGATAAGCTCAAGTGGTAGGTGCATAATAGTTTAAATGTTTAGTTTATTCTTTAAAATGTGATATTTCAAAGGATGAGATATGGCAAAGATATCCTTTGATTGCATTTATGCATTCTATAAGGCATCCAAAAGGTCGTTGAAGAAATTCTAAGGGAAGACGTTCAAATCCTTGCATTCTTATCACTTTTGTTAATCTTTTAATTCCTTTTATGAGGATGTGACTCTTCAGATTCTATTTGCATGGTGGCTAGTCAATTTCCTTCTTCACTTGGCCTCTTAAAACGTGGTAGGTGCAACTTCCTCATGACCTTTTGGTTGTAAGTGACTCTTCACATGAGAAACGTCAATTCAGCTTGAACAAAAAACCTAAAACTTTCACATAACCCTTCATATACCATCAACTACCATCAAATTCACGGAAATTAGATTTTGAACTGAAACTAACAATTTGGTTTTGCAATCATCTAGGTGGTTTTGCAACAGCCTATCTTACTCAATCTATGGTCTAATGGAGGTGGCATAACAGGGACGCCTTATGTATACTTCAATGGTTAACAATGTTGAATCTGAAAAACCTTCATTCTTCATTGGTTTCACTTTACTATATGTGCTATTTTTCTCCTCTAGGTTTCCACATAAATATTTCATGTCCTGGTTTTTTTATTGACATACAAAGAACTACACTCGTTTTTAGATGATATTGGCCTTATGTGTCATTCCTCCTCTACGAATGCAAGGCTAGGCATGCAAACCATTGCCACTTCTCTAGAACTTGTACTTTGGTATCATAGAAATTTCATGAATTGTTTGTGTGTGTGTGTGTGTGTGTGTGTGTGTGTTTGAGTGACTGTCTTTGTGTGTGTGTGTGTGTGTGTGTGTGTGTTTGCTTGTGCTTGTTTGTTTGTATTTGTGTCTGTTTGTGTGTGTGTGTTTGTGTGTGTGTGTGTGTGTGTGTGTGTGTGTGTTAGAATTTGTACCTCATAACTATGGCTGGCATCCATGTGTGTACTCCCTGAAGAAGACTAAAGCTAGTTTAGAAAAGATTCTGAATTCTCACATGGTATCATAGCAAGGACTTTTGATTACTTTAACATTATGATGAATTAAAGTTGGAGGTGTACAGGGAAAAAGAAAAAGGCATTTTGTTTAAATAGTTAAACTAGTTTAGATTTTCCCTTTTTGGAGTCAAATGTTTGCCAAGGCTTATGAGGGACTGAAGAAAATTTGAGTGGTCTGAATTCAACATGAGTTTTTTAGCAGTGGTTACGCTAAAGCTCTCAAAGTTTTTGAGTTTTATGGTTTCTTCTCAAGATTATTTGAGTTGAAATCTCCCTCCTTACCCCATATTTGTACATCCTTTATGTTATGTCATACGTTTATATCTTTAATGAAAATCATAATACTTCAATGGCTCATTTGTATTATTTCTAGAGTAAAATTGAGCCAACCATAGACATCCATGGTTTCACTTCACTGTCATTTAGCTAAGTCTCAAAAATAGGACCATTCTGATATTTTCTCTAAAGAGGGGAATGTAGGAAATTTTAAGAGAATTCCGCCCTCTACTGTTTACCATTTTTGTAGAATTCCTCCTAGTAAGAGGCTCACTTTCATGAAAGTTGACCATTCAGTAAAACATCCCCTGGGCAATAGATTTGTGAGAGAGGAATCTTAAAGAGAAAGAATAAGAACAAGAGCTATAGCGAGGGCAAGAAGAAGAAAAAGAGAGATGGAGAGAATGAGGCATAAAGAGAGAGTAAGGAAGAGAGATAGAGAGAGAGAGAGAGAGATAGAGAGAGAGAGAGAGAGAGATATGGAGAGAGAAAGAGAGATTGAGGTAGAGAAGGAAAAAAAAGGAAAAGAATCAAGTGTAAAATAGCATGATCACAAAATGGGGAGGAAGGCCTCCACTCGCCAAAACCTGTAAGCATGGAAAGTGGTCCTTAAATACCATAGTTTTTGTGAAAACAATCGTAAATCCTACAATAGATCCAATATACTAGCTTTTGAAAACAAAACAACTATGTTTATAGGAACCGAAAGATTATGATGAGAAGTACAGTGTAGGTGACATGCAAAAGGGAGAAAAGTGCAAGAAAGAAAGATTTTTAATAGTGAGGATGCATTAGTGCAACCATGTGGCCAAATTCAAGTGATGGTCTTACGTTATGAGCCCTTTGTGCAAATTGGTTGGCCTAGCATCACCTCTGGTATCTATTTTCATTTCATACTATAGTGATTCATCAAACATGTCATATTCAACATTGAACAGGAATCAAGGGAAATGTATTCGAATCTTGACATGGATGTTAAACATAATAGGTGTTCTGAAATGGTTATTTTTAGATTTTGTATGGTAAGGAAATTATTTCGGCCATACAAAAAATATTACAAGATTCCAATCCTATCCAAGGGGTTCGTTCAGTGCGTGTTTGAGGTCAACATTGAGAGGTATGAATTACTAGGGTGATGTTTTATCACTGAGTAAGGATCGACATACTCTACATCATGGCCAAATTTGGAATAATAATTTAACATATGCTAAGGAATGGTAAATAAAGCTTCTATCAATGTCACATCAAGATCCTAGTAGTTCTACTAGTCAGTGACATGTACAATACACAAGTACAGTACATCACAGTTCACCCACATGTTAAAACATACCTCTCGCAAAAACTCGATGCAAGTATTCTAAAAATATTACCTTCCAATTTTACACACATACAATAGTTGTCCCTTTAGGACATCACTCAAGCATGTCCACAAGATGGCCTTGATCTTGCACTCTCTCAAAAGGAGTAGTGTATTCATCCGTGCTTTTATTGCAAAAGTGGAAAATTGACAAAAGATTTATTTCCTCATTATGAACAAAGATTTGTAACACCTTTTGAAATGGTTTACATTGACAAGGTGAATCCTGGCCATGCATAGCTAGCTTCAGCATAAAACATTTCTAGGTACTTGTGTTGTATTATTAAATGCACACAAGTGGAATATTGCTTCATTTTTAAGAAGAAAGGACATGCAACAGTTGCAAGCTGTAGCTAGCCACCTAACCCGCAATAAGATTGCAGACAGTCACTTAACATCCATTGTAGAGATATATGGGGACAGGTCAAAAGTGGAAATTTTGAAAGAAAATTATGACTCGAGGTAATGAACATCAGGTATGAGCTGCACATACACCTCAACACAAGGGTTTGCTCAAATGTGGCACAATTCCTTGAATGAAGCTATACAAACCATTACAGTAGTGATAGGGATACCTCTGAGTTTTTTCGGTGAAGTTGTAAAATACATTGTCTTGATTTGTAACGACATTTCTCACTTGCAACAGTATCTCAAAGTTACCCAATGGCAGTTGTGGTACAATGAGAGAGCTGGTTTGAATCCAACAAGATTTTGGGGAAGTATTGTTCAGCATTGGTGGTCTCCAAATGATGGGAAAAGAAAGGTTCTTTGAAAAAAATGGTATTTTCATGGGACCAAGCCCAACATCAAACACGTGTTGATGTAGAGACGTCAAGTGTAAAATGTTTTTTGAGTTTCACCACATGAAAATCTAGAAATATTCGTTCTCCCACACTATTAAATTATAAAGCAACGAGACACGTTTCAGCACACACATCCCATGTTCCAACTTCCATCCTCAAAATGGTTTACTATAGTTAGAGCACAGATTTTACCACAAGCTCCTGTTCCCACTAGAATTTTTGTAATTTCTATTATTTCCTTCAACCAAAGATTTTGAAATGTCTAACATTCTCATCAAGAGCAACCCTTAGGCATTGTGCAAGGGATGAAGAAGAATACCACACATAAATTAGCACCATCAGCTCCATCAGTACATTTTTACCATTAGCACCATCTCCTACACACCTAGCTTAAGTGGAACAATTTTTTTGCTGATGTTAGAACACAAACATAAGGGACCTGTGTCATAAATGATGGATTTCTAGTTAATTGTACAACTCTTATACACTATGTAACCTATGTATACTACTCCTCTAATTCACCTCACTGGTTTGTGGAGATCCCGAGAGATGTACACTAACGTATTTTTTATCTTGCCAGACCCTCACCCCTCCCAATTCACTTCGATTGTATTGGGGTTGTGTATCAAGGAGTGTAATGTCAAGCAGCACAAATATTTACACTATTGTATTCATATACTTGTGTACTACATATGCCCTTAACAAGATACACTGCCCAATACACCACTCCAACACATTTTTTAGTTCAGGGGGGGGAGGATTAACGCCCCTCCCCAACTAAAAATTGTATGTGGATAGTGTATCGGTAAGTGTATTTTGAGGACACCGCCATAAATACACTTGTACATCTCTTTAAACGTGTACTATTCTCGATTGAAAACATTGATTGTCCTAAAGCGACGACGACTGGAAAAGGGTGAAAAGACAAACTTCACTCGTGCGTTGTGCACAATGGGTAGTATGAAAACGAGTAAGAGAACCCCAATAAAACCCATCCTCCCAAAACACTTCGAGTGTATTGGGGGAGTGTATCGGAGAATGTATCATAGTTTGCTCACAAATATACACAAGTGTATTTATACACTTGTGTATTCATTTGGCACCTCTTTAGATACACTACCCAATACACTCCCCCAATACACTTTGAGAAGAGGGGAGGGGACAAGTACCCCCTCCTCCCGTGTATTGGGGGTGTGTATTGGGGTGTGTATGAGCAATCTGCTAAAAACTATACACAAGTGAATTTGTACACTTGTGCATTCATTCGGCGCCCTCCGGATACACCACCCAGTCCACTTTCCGAATACACTTTGAGTAGGGGGGAAGGGGGACGAAGAGTCCCCCCATCCCCCCTGCTAAAAAAAACAAAAGTGTAGCTGGAGAGTGTATCCGAAGGTGTATCTAGTAGATAGATGTATAAGTACACATGTGTATAGAACATCCATTACATGAAGCCTAATCTAAGCCATCGATCACAGTCAGACGATGGGCTACAATAACCTAATATTGCAAGGGCCAAAGCATAACCATTAAAGTTTATTCGCATTTTTTTAATGAAGTAACCAAGCCCCGTCTAGAGGTCTCCCCTCTCCCCCAGCGAGTGTATTGGGGGTGTGTATCGGGGTGTGTACGAGGAATCCGCTTGAAAATGTACACAAGTGAATTTTTGTACTTCTGTATTGTTACAAACGCTCTCCCGATACATAACCCAATACACTATCTAGATACATTTTGATTTGGGGGGGGATATCGATGACCCCCCTCTCCAAAGTTGGAATTTTACCTGGATGGATTCGTGCTGATTAGAGCCGATAGACATCCAATAGACAAACATTTCTTCATTTCTACAATTGTCTAATGTTTACAACGGTTGTTGATTGCTCGAATCCGATGGTGCTCGGGTTGTGAAGTAAGAACCAGAGCACAATCAAAATGTCCTAGTCACACCGTGATGAAAAATATGTGCACCCCAATCAGGAACCCCCCCCCAAACACTATGAGTGTATTGGGGGAGTGTATATCATGGAGTGTATTGCGAATAATCACCAAAATGTACAGAAGTGAATTAACTTACATGTGTATTTAAGTGCCCTCCCTCCTGATACATTTCCCAATACACCCTCAATACATATTCGGGCTACCAAACAAGGGGGGAGATGGTCGAGCGTCAACAAAACAATATTCATGACAATTGTGTAGCATTTCACTTGATACCTACAGGAATGTTCTTGATTGAAATATGTTAGAAATACCTACGAATGAGCGTTATTGAATTAATTACAATCATAACATGAACTTAACTTAAAGCACACAATAGGTGTAAAATTGAAAAAGCATGTGCTTTGGTGTTTCTGGACAATTCTATTAAAGAATCGATTTAAAAAGAAATAAATTGCATTCATTTCTCAATCAATTTATCAAAAACCTCTTGTTTCCATGTACACAAAACTTATTGTGAAAATAATTGTAACCAGTAATTTTCACAAAACATAAACAATTGGCTAGGTTATTTTCCTAGATGTATCCTCACCATATGTTTCAGTGTTTTACACACATTATGAAGTGTATGAATTTGAGGTGATTGGGCATAAATGAAATGATGAATGGAGTCATGACCAAGGTGGAAACGTAAAAGTGAAGCATCAGAATAAGAGTAGTAGACATGAACATGCATCAAAGAATGTTGAATATTGTTAAAAACACAAACTTTGCAAGTGGAAACCATGATACTAATAGTTTTCCCCACATTATTACAGTATGAAGGAATGAAGGGCCTTATAGCACACACATCGCATCCTCCACCTTCACTCCTAATAGATTCCTGCTTCAGTTACCACAAGGAACCTGCCTCTAGATCCAAGTCTAATGATGGGTATGTCCAAACTGTGTTGTTTTTGTCGCCCAATTTGTTTAAACCCTACATTCTCACTACCAGCAGTCTTAATGATCTTGCAAGGGATAAGAACGAATTTACACATACCTGAACACCATGAGCACCATAAACACCATTAGAGGAGCTAAGTGAGGTGTACAATATGCCACATGGGAGGCGGTAGACTTGCCACCTAATTAAACAAACATGAGTAAAATGTTGGATTTTTTATCAAGTATCAAGATGACAATAGCAATAATAGATATGATGTACATATGAAAACAAAAGGGTGTAATCAATTGATAGGGATAGGTCAAAGAGACACATTTACACAAGTAGAAACATTATCATATAGTCATATTATGTTTATTACAGTGAAAGAGTTTGATTTGAACATTCACCAAATGGACATTGAAAATGTCTTTCTTCATAGACGGCTACAAGAAGAAATATTTATGTTGTAACAAGATGGAGTGGGTAATGGCAGTGGCAAAGTCTTCTTTTTGAACCAAACATGATATGGTTTTAAAAAAATCTCCAGGGTGTTGGCATGAGAAGTATGCAGCAAATTTGGTGAGTAAGGGCTTCAAAAGCAAAAATGGTGTAAACTCACTTTTTCTTTGGATAAAATGGAGATCATTTATAGCGGTACTTTTGAACATTGATGATGTTATGATTTTGTCTCCATCTGTCACTGAGATGGTACACGCAAAGGATTAATTTAGTAAATGGTACAGAGGATGTAGGGGAAATGGTATTATTTCTTGGTATGGGGGTTAGAAAAATTCATTAGGGAGGCTAGATAAAGTTATGGAAACAAAGATATTAGAGGGCCTTTTCAACAAAGTATCCTAATTTATTTAAGGGTGTGAGACAAGTGGTTAATCCAATCATACCAGAGAAAATGAAGGACATCACAGTTGGATTTGACATAACACTTTTAAGTTATATTGATTCCCCACAGTATAAGGCATTAATGTAATGGATATGGAATATTTGTGAAGCATTTGTGGACAATTTGCTCTATTAATGAAATGTTAGTCAATTTTGAGAAGCTTGATGCACCGAGCCTTCTTTTCTATTTCAATAGTTTCTTGTGTAATCTCCATATGCAATCCTTGTTCTGGGTTCTTTCTTGCTCTATGGACAGAA
This sequence comes from Penium margaritaceum, assembly GCA_023375785.1. Lineage (NCBI taxonomy): Eukaryota > Viridiplantae > Streptophyta > Zygnematophyceae > Desmidiales > Peniaceae > Penium > Penium margaritaceum. The sequence goes on from SZWC01004142.1 coordinate 156,864, forward strand.
AGATATCCTCCTTTGTTACAATTCCTCACAAGATGGTCCGCATGTCGTTTTTTTTAGTCGTTCGGAGTATGAAAATATTGAAGTAGTCTCTCACAGTCCCACGGGTTGTGTTCAGACCTCGTGAACAACAGGAACATAAGACAACAACACCAAAGGTTCCACATAAGAAAAGTGTGTGCCACTCATTAAATCAGCATAAGGGTCAACTTGGTGGTGCATTTCCTTCAATAATGTGCCCATTCACATAAAGCAAGTACCTCTTATGTTCTAGAACCAATTTCCACTTAAGATTTTAGATAATCTATCATCATGGTTCCACCAAATAGATGTGCATGGCGCATCAAGTGCAAGATGCAACACACATTCGCATATTCTCCATTCATAATGTTCACTCCATTCATCAGTCTCCACCAATTTCATGCTCCCATGCACAAGCCATGTGGTTGCTTTAGGTTGGGCTTTGAAGAAGAATGAACCATGGGGAATTGTTGAAATTTCCTCCTTGTGCTGGCCCTACTTCTCTTAACCTAATTCATGTCTCATGTTATGCTAGACCTGCGTCGTTCACTCTTCCCTTCTCCGAAACCTTTGCATTTGTTTTCTTTTTTGCCTGTAGGCTTTTGATGAGCTCCTTTCTTATGTTTGAAAGAAATAATGGCCCTTAAGATCAACTCCTAAGTAGATAAAACTGACCGTAGTTGTCACCTACATTGTGCTCATAAAACGCTATGTATGGAAACGTTTCTTGCTCTTCTAGCACTTGGCATGTTTTGTGAAATAACGCACACTTTTGTGTGTGTGTGTGTGTGTGTGTGTGTGTATGTGTGTGTGTGTGTGTGTGTGTGTTTGTGTGTTTGTGTATGCATGTGTGTGTGTGTGGGCGTGTGTGTGTGTGTTGGTCATCATTCTCAACTCAAAACTGTGAATGAAATCCATGGATGTACTAAGTCAAGATTACCAAACCTAGGTTAGAGGAGATAGTTAATTATCACATTGTGAAAGGAAAAGCCATTAAATTTTTATGAATATCATCTAAAAAGGTCATGTAGAAGATGATTTCTATGATGGTGACCATGCAAGTCGTGTAATACAAGTTGTTACAGAGAATTACGTTCAAAGCATACAAATAGTTGTTATGTGGCTCAGGAGGACCAATCTTGTGGAGTTATCATGACAGCGTTTTAAGCATTCTTCTCATTGATTCCAAAGTTCCACAACTTTTCAACACTATGATAAAATGAATTTTTCAATCCTCGTAAAGAATCACTAAAAAATAAAATCATGTATGAACGTTTTTATGACCATTGAAAAAAGGAAAAATTTATACAAAATAAGCAAAACATAGAAGCTATTCAGGTAAGTTCCAAGAAAAGTGAAATGGCTGAAGATTTTGAACAAATCTAATGAATGGCTTTCAACAGAAGCCTCTAAGATTAAGATGTGGAGAAGAGTTGGACATCTCAACACATGTATCGCAACTTGAATATGATATCGAGACTTCCATCTCAAGATTATGGATTACATTCTAGTATTACAAAGATAATCCATTTCTAAGGCATGAAGGGAAGGATAATGTGCTCCAACTCACAGAAGGATGAAAGAAACATTCAAGCACCATATTGGTCTTAAGCAGCAGGCAAAGAATTGTTGCAAAAACACCATCTAGATCCATTCAGTTATCCATCTATCCATCCATCAATACATTAGTCTATCCATCTTTTTCTACACAAATATCAATGGAACACACTAAAATGGTTAATGTTTTATACAGAACAAAAATTAGGAAATCTGAGATCTAAAGAAATGAACGCACTTTCACCTCCATTACAAGCGTTCCAATTTTACCATAGCTAGAAAAATATGAAATTATCACCTTTTTTTATCATTTAATTTATCAGAAAAGTCGGACAGTCATCCATAATGCTAGCTGATGAAGGTAGAATGAATATGTTCTCATCACACTGTTATGTAAAATAGCAGATTACAGAGGGAGCATGAATTTAATATAGGTTTTGTTTTAGAAAACAAATTACTTATAACCTTTTTTGAAAATGGAAAAATGATAGTGTGGATATGTTTCCTTATCAAGTGAAACATCCTCATCATCAATCGTGTGTGCTAATGAAGTTGGATCGAAAATTCATGAATCTCTATTGAAAACTATTCCACCAACAACAAGACTGGACAAAGCTAGAGTAGGAGAGTTTGAATTTCCTTCACCATTCAATACAAAATATCCATCATCAATTATTGTTGCTTCTAAATATAGTATGCCACTAAAAAACTAGAATACTGGCAAAATTAATGATACAAATACATTTACTATATGCACCTCATCATAAAAGACTTAAGTTGATGAATAAATAAAATGATCACCTTTTCTAATATTGAATTCGAAAAATTTATCATCATTGAAAATTATATCTTAATATATAGAAAACATTTCAAGTTAAGAGGATCAAACGGTGTAGCTTCAATTACGACATTTTTCACAAAGAAAAAGAATCCATGAAGAGTTGAAATCCTTAATGACAACTACACCAAAAATTCAATTCCCATGCTCGTAGATTCTCCTGAATTAATCAACTCATATCTATCCCTCATATATAGGTTTGCAAAAAAAACTTTGAACTTCGTTGTTGTCGTTATCAAATGATTATATAGACGACTTGTGGAATCACATCTAACATAAAAAATTTCTTACGAATACACTGGAGTATTCTGCACGCTTTATGCTATGTTTCACACCTCTATCAACGAATACAATGTCTAGTTCTGGGGTTTGAGATAATTGTTTGCATCTCTCACCAACGCCCCCTCCAAGGATCCAAGAGTAATATCAATAGTCAGAAATATGCACTTTTCATTACCATGACATAACCAAATCCACATATGGATTGCGCACTAGAAGAGAAAACACATATTTGGGAATTTCATGACACGTTCCGTGCTAAACCTGGCAAATTCATTTTATGTTTGGGGGAGGGGAACCATGACTCCAAAATATGGGGAATTAATGTCTCTATATCTTTCAGTATAGTGAGTGAAAGCAAAGAGACTAGCTACAGCTCGAATGCCTTTTACTTCCTAACATGGGATCACAAAGGTAACAACTTGTTTAACCTTCGAACATAAAATTCCTTTCATGTGTAACCATTGTCTACTTCGGACATGTGCTATTTAAAATTAATTTTCAGTCTGGTAATTAGATAGAAAATGGTAAAATTAGACGTAGTGGAAAACATGATCATTCAATTCAAATCATCGGCTTAGAAGTTACTTTGAAAATTATGTACCAAATACCCAACTCATGTAGTTTAAGTAAATGGCATGATTGACCATACCTCAATATTATAACATTGAAACTGGTTATTTGAGGGTAAATGAAAAATCCACATTTGGTATTTTTATATATAATTGTGAAAAACGTAAGTTAGGATCCAGAAAAATGGATGAGTTGGGAACAACGGACACACAGTAGTTTTAGTCTCATGAATAATTTAGTTTTTGTAGAGGAAATGTGTGTGAACAACGGAAACATGAGAGGAGGCCATCCTTTTGGTAACTAATGAATACTCTTTGGTCTTTCCTGAAATAATTGGAAAATAAAATACGATTTTAAGTTACATGAGACACGAGACTGATTTTAAAATAATATTCTTTGAAAAGACTTCACGTTAGGCTTTGATTAAAAATTGTTTTTCTGGAAATGATTTTGAAGCTCATTTCATCAAATCAGGATGAATAATATAACATTTTTCCACAAACATTCCTCTTAGTTATGATAGGTAATGATCAAATTCCTTCCATACCGTTGAGGTGACCATAAAGTTCCATATACAAGGCTCTGGCATTTAATTTTAAAGGAAAAGATGTTTTGGTTTGTTTCCATCTTCATTCCTTTTCTTGTATTGTGCCTTCATCTTCTGACAGTTTCTTCTAGTTTTGATTAAAGATATAATTGTATTTTATTCTTCATCTTCAATTGATTTTGTATTGATTAAAATTCAATCATAGTTTCTTTGATCTAGAATGTCATATTATTTATATGTTCCCATTTTCGAGCCTTGTTTAAAACCACTTCTACTAATTTTTTCTGAATTTTTTAACCAGCACTTTGTCATCATAATCGTAAGATTATTATGCTCCTTGAATTCATGTAAGTGGATTCATGTTCAGGCCATAAACGGTTGCCTTAGTTTATGACACTCATCGCATCAAATGTTGGCGTTCCATGGCTCTGTAAATTGAGCCATTAAATTTTATTCTTTTTATATTCAATTTTGTACGCTTATTTGCAGGCCATCAAAGTTTGGCTCAGTGAACTACGGTCATGGAATCCAAGGTGGGCAATCTATGGCTTCATAAGAGTGTAGTTTTTGAATCTCCCATAGCACTAGTGTAAGGTATTATTTTGCATTTATTATTTGAAATCCATGTTTCCCTTTGTTTTCACATGGTCTTGGAGAAGTGGAACAAACTTTATTCTACATAGAAAACATTCTAATCTAAAGTAAAGATGTTAAAAAAAGGGGGGATGATTCATTGGAATTTTAACTTAATAAGAGTTTCATTATTACATTTAGATCATGTTTTAGGCTAAAACAAAAAAAAACACTAAAAACCCACGGACAGGTCTCCACATTGCATAAAACGTTTTTGTAGTGAGTTGACTACCGGACTCCCAATTTCCACACGTTTATTTATTATGTCAAAGATTAAAATTTAAATTTCAAGGTACGAAATAAATTTTATATCATCTAGAGGACTATCAAAAAATTCTTGGAGATCATGATCGGTTTTTCACAAAATCATACCATTCTTATGTTGTGTACAACTGTTTATCTACATAAGAAACATCATGTGTGGAACAATGGTTTATCCATCATGAACGAATCCAATAGACCATGTTACATACTTATGTGATATTGATAACTGAAAGTGGATCAACATCTAAACTCATACCTGTACCTTTGTGAGCAAGATTTTGTCCGATGTGGGGAAACCACGCAAGGGAATGTGCTTCAAGAGCTTATATGCGGTCACACTTATTTAAAGCAACCTTGGTGAGATGTTGAAACAATATCAGCTTCAATAGCTAGGAGAAGATTTAAGTTATTGATGGAGAGTCTTGCTCATAAGATTATGGAAATAAGAGGTGATATCAGATGTCTTTAGTCACTAAGAAGGTTCTCATTCATGGATCCCGTTTGAGTACATCTAGGCTGGACAATGCCCTCATTGTAGCTTTCAGTGTTTTATGTGTTGAGAATTGAGCATAATAAACCTTTAAGAGGTCCATCTTTACGGGATGACAGATAAGGTTGGAAGGGGACAACAAGGAGAACGATGGATTTTCAATGGTAGAGCCAGCCTTGGTGCATGTACATCCCAAGTATGAGGGCCTAAAGGAGGCAAGCTCTTTTTATTGCGTGAAGGATACAAGTGGATTTTTTCTTTAAAAATGCAGCTTGAAATGGAGCAGTTGATCCATGAAAGTTCTTTGTTGTGGTGTATGCAAGGATAGTTGAAATTTGATGTTGAGTACCTTTCTTCTTGGTTGTATTGATGACATTTTTCTACGATTTTTACAAAGTGGTAGCATCTCCACACATATCTAGAGTGTAGGTAATATGAAAGAGGACATGGAGAGCCTTGACACGTACACTTTTGTGGTAAAAAACTAGCAAGATGGCTTTCTAGGTGATCTCCTTCTGCACATTTTTGGACCACTTTGATAGTGGCGCTGCAAATCTATTTTGGGGAAAGACGGAGAAGTGCATTCTACTTATGAGAATAGTTGTCTATGTAGGCTATATATTGTATGGAAAAAACAATTTCAGTGTCTAGCATGAGTAATATAAGTGTTTTCATGAACAAAAGCTGTTGTGGAAACATAGATGGGGAGGTGAATTGTTTATAGCTTAATATGAGGAATTATTTATTTAGTCTAAAGAATGATGGAAAAGGTCTTACACACAAAGTTAGAACGGTGGGCTTGGATAAGGAAGTATATTTCATCTGGACGTACTACACCGTTTTCTTTGTATTAAAGTTTTTGAATGCAAAGTGAAATGTAAGGTTGAAGGTGGAATGGCTACACTGTTTTGCCAGTCTTGTGGCAAGAATTAAAGCATTTTGTTTCAAATTATAGTAGAGTGCATTTTATATAGAAGCATCCGTGCCTAATTGTGCATATGTTTCTGAAACCAGGTTTTTTATAGAAGAAGAAAGATTCAAATTCATGAATACATAAGGGTCATTTGAAAAACGTCATTCCAATAATTGAAAGCAACTGATTTCAGGCCATGGGTGTATGCTCGTCATCACTCCGACAAAATGTGTCTGATAACTCTTGATTGTGCAAGGCACTAAAAACGTATTCTTCCAAGAGGAAAAATTGGAAAACAATGTAAATGATAGCCCATAGGAAGAAGGGTGGAAACATAATAGATTAGTCCCATTTCTCATGAAGCAGGTTTATTTTCAGAATTGAAACCATGCCTAGGTCTAAATCCCTCTAGTCGTTTGTGGCGACTGTAAGAGGTATGAGTTTAGGTGAGTTGTATGCATTTGCTTATGAAATTGATGGGAAGATATGAAATACGAATCGAAAACGTTTCTTGGTAGGGGGATTTTGGTTCGGTATATGAGTTTACCAAGGAAACGTTTGTTTTACGTGTCTTAAAAACTTATTCTACTGTGTTGGTTTATGCCTTCTTTTATAACCTTCGCGAGGGGGTCCCATATGTGGTAGGCATCAAAAGACCAGGAGAATTGTATTCCAAAAACCCGTTCTTGTCCGTGAGGTTTAATAAGGGGAGGATTGAGTGGGGTATTACATGAGGTGGGCGGGGAAGAGATTGTAAGATGAGATTTTTCTTTGTTGATGTGTGGTCTCGTAAAAAGTGCACTTCTATCTGTTAATGAAATTGCCAAGCTGGCTGTTTTACCGTGATTTACTTAAATTTATTTTTTCATCTACATTTATAGGTGTTGTTTGAACCTAGATTCATGGCATTCTTGCTTATGGGACATGAAGTTTATGTTCAAATGAGATGAACATGAATTTAACAAAAAATTGACTTTTTTCGAAGCCATTGATCGATATGCGTGTTCAGAAAAGGTTTTGGAGTTCTTTGACTCATAAAACAAAGAGCGTAAACATTTCCATCTCATGGAGAGGAAAAAAGAGGAAGGATGTGTTAAGAGAGAATTTCTGAATGTTTTATGTAGAAATCTTGATAGAATTTGTTACTTAGCTTGAGCTAGATTCATAGCCTTGAGGGGAAGAAATTTTTGTTTGCCGAGGAGTTATCGCATGATATGATCTTGGAGAACTATGAGTTCTTCTTGATTGTTGTGACTTAGTTGACGTTTTTCTTTATATGCAGCCACCTGCTATTGTTTTAGAGTGAAACTAAGGATGTGCGATTATGGCCGTTCTTAGTTAATGGAATATAGTAGATAGAACTCTATTTCTTTTATCTTGATGGCATCCACATTGTAGACAAAGTCATTTGAGGTGCAAATTGATGAGCCTTTGGATTTTGGAGAATGGTAATGTCAATCCCCGAATAACCCGGGCTGCAATGTGGCAAAATGGGTTGATTCATGTGCATGAGTTCATCATTGGTCATAAAAGAGGCATAGGAAAAGTATTTGATTGTTTCTAATTCTGGTCAATGATGAATGTGGTCTATTCTTGAAATTCCTCCCTATTGAGAAACAAAGGTGAAGGAGATTTGTTTGGGATTTTCCCTAAGAAGGTGTCTACTCAAAATATATTTGAATAGGCTTGAATAATAAGAGTCTTTTTTCATTTATTTACAATCCAAAGCTTTCTCAACAAACTACAAATATCTTGCAAGAATTGAATGGGGATACTAATAATGATTAAATAAGGTAGCAAACGTTTCTATAAAAACATAGACATAGTTATGACTGGGCTAGAAGTTAAGTAGTGATGGTGTCATAAATGAAATATTGCCATGTGACTTATATGTGTAGAATCCTTCATGGTTTATGCGGGCGTGATTTTTTACCTAGGATCCTCGTTGTTGATTACAATGTTAGTCATGTCACCATATGTGTGTGATGGGAGAATCCTTGCTTTGAGTTTGTGTGCAACAAGCCATCCAAGGATGAGGGTTGTGAGGTGGAAATTCTATAGTGAAATGATGTCTACATTGTACGAATGAAGAAAGGCAAGAAAAGTGTCGCACTTCTTTTTGGGGTCAATGTTCTCATAAAAAGCACATATTTGAGGTTGTTTGGACAATGAAGGGGTTTGGAGGTATATCAAAATATGTGTGGGATAGCTATTAAGATGTTGTTACCATTTCAATCACATTTGACCTTATTACGAGGTGATGGATTATGACATTTTCCTTGATCAAAATAAACTGTGAAGAATTCCACATGAGATTCACTTTAAAATATGGTATGGAAGGGCCAAGTGTCAGAACGATGTTTCCACCTCCTCTGTTGATATGTGAGTAGTTGAATATTAGGGGAGAGATACCTTTGGGGTCAAGGATTCTAGATGAGAATAGGGTGAAGAGAGAAGGGGGGGGATTCAAGAATTTTTAGTTTGAAAATCTTCCATATGTCATTCAACATCTTTTACGATAATAAATAATCCTAGGAGGGGAAAACAACCTTTGTTATGTGGTCAATTCAAAATTTGTTTAAGGGTTTGACACCTAAAGGCAAGATATATATTTTTTGTTTTGTTCACTTTGCTTTGGGAAGAGAAACCTTGGTTGCCCATTTACTTATTCCATGGATTTCAGTACTATGTGGGCCATTTGAGACCATAAATAATGTGATTTCGTATCCTCTATGTAAAGGAATGAATCTTCCATGTCCATAACACCATGGTCTACAATCTCAAGATATGCACATTGAAAGGGCTGAAAGGTCACTCTTTTATGTGTCTTATTCATAGTCTTAGGTGAGTTTTGAGACCACACATAATGATTCCCTAAAAACAAGGACTTAAATTTCTCTGTCTATGTTCTTTTCTTTTTTAAATGTGTAGGAAACTTGGGAAGGGGTGATTTCAGAGTTCATGAAAGACGAGGGTGAGGACGTTTTCTACTGTTGGACAGATATGCATTGATTTTGGTGAAGGTCTTGAGTAATGGATCATAGAAATGATAGAATTTTCATGGAAGAGGTTGCATACACATTCACAAAAACTATATTCAACAAGCTCTCTTCATTCATGAATGGGTGATAGTAAGGATGGGAAGAAGGGCAAGAATATGTTCATCTTGCGTAATATATTTAATGGAAGGGAAATGAAACAAAATTAAGTAGAATGAGAGAAAGGATTCACTGATTTGTGTGGACCTATCGCAGGCTTGGCTTTTCATAAAGGATGTAAGGCCATGAATTATTGGTCTTAGGAGAAAAGAAATTGTGTGCCTAATGGATCTAGAGCACAAGAGTTTCTTCGTGAGGACCCAAGTTTCTCTGACGAAGCATAGGGAAGATATCACGGTCACAAGTAGGATGATTTTCATTTAAAATCTTGCACTTGAAGGAGGCGATTTTGATTAACCTCAACTGGGTGAGGGCAAGAATAGTGATTGCTTTGGAGTCAAGGTCAAAGTTGATTGCATCGTCCTATGTGACCTGGGTGCATAGAGGGGTGTTCTTGGTTGATCGCATTGCCATGTCTAATGCATATGCTCAATGTCAACATATATTAGGCCATCGTGATCCTTAATGAAATGAAAATGGGATGGGATATTATGCAATGTAACAATGAGAAGTGGGTTTTGTTTTTTGTACACAGCCCGATAAGTCGGGGTTGCTACTTAAACACCATCGAAAGTCATTAAATCCACTAAGACCAGATGAATGAAAAGGGGGACAAGACCTTCTAGGGTTTTGAAATATAGATTTATTGAACATAAATGGTGATCTTAGGGCAATTTAAATTAATGCAAATAACCTGAAAATATAATATCTAAGGGGCAATGCATGGAAAGAGAGAACATAAATTTATTTTCATAAAACTACCACTTGGTGACATACTGAATATTTGATTGAGAGGCAATGGTGGAAGTTGGATGGTATTGAAAGAAGGTGTGGTTTAGTCCGGGATGTTTTAGAACATCGATGACATATCTAGAATCCATGAAAGCACCACCAAGTCTGATTTGGTGGGTGAGTGAAGTGATTCTGATCCTCTCAAGGCTTTAACTGAGCTCATAGCTTCCAACTTGCACAGGATGTTCGTACTTGGTCTTTTTGTTACCGTTCTAGCTAGTGGTTAAGTCCTAGTGCATTTAATGTTTTGAAAGGGCGAAAGCTGGAAATTATGCCAGAAGGTTGGATATAAATTGACTTGAGGGTCTTTGGGGGAATAAAAAACATATTTTTGGGCCATTGTGCCCAATAGGTTCATCAAAGGAAGTATAATTGAGGGGTTTATTGCCATGGTGAGAGCGGTAATGGGAGCTTAGGTTTTCTTATGTCCGTGACATCAAGGGTGGGGAACAGGGAGGAGTGGAATTTGTAGTGAATAGATTAGCACTAAAAGAGGGAAGAAGATAAATTGGGAAGATAATAGTGATGGGGTTTGATAGAGGGGGAAAAAGAGGGAAATGGCCCAGAAATTAACTTTCTTACGGTGTTCTTGCTTGTGCGATGTGCCAACCGAGGAGTATGCCGATAGCAGGAACCAAGGCAGCAATGGAAAATAAGGCCAAGGATTCCCCTCCATTTTTCATTGCTTCTTGGAACTGATGTCGTTAAAACACAAGTTAAAAGAATTTTTTGTTGTGCTCAACTGAGTCAAAAATCTTGTCCGAGGCATTGGATGAGAAGGGGTCCATTGTGAAGTGCGGGCGGAGATAGATTGTGGTAGAAGGGGTGGACTTGGGAGCAATGCCCAAGTTCACTTGCATGTTGCCAATTCCTTTGCGAGGACCGGCCTTAATTGTTTGGGTCTAGAAAAGGTGGGGATTGGGGAGGAAGGGGTGGAAGGAAGGTCACGGGTGGGAAAGGATTCATTCTTCAATATTTTTCTTGCTACCTTTTGAAGGTGAAGAAAAATGAATTATCCCTTGTTGTGAAGTCAACATTGTGGATACAATTTTTTATTTTCCAAACGGAATATTTGTAAATGTGAAGAGAGGGTTGGCCAGATTCTTCTTGATGGATTAGTATATTCTATTGATGTTGGAGTGTAATAAGATGGAAATATGTAACATATTGTGGGTCTTTAGCGTCTTCTAGTGAAAAATATTTTTTTGTATTGGATGGCAGAGGGGCTATAGTTGAGCGATGGTGAACACACGATTATGTCAACAAAAAACGTGAACCAAGGGCTATGTAGAGTGGAGCATTTTCCATTACAATGGGCAAGTGGATGAAAAGTAGATAAGTAATGAAGGCAAGTCATTTTGACCATACCAGAGGGTTGTGGCACATGTTTGAGGTTTGAAATGGTTTTTTTCCTTTGAAAACAACTTTATTCAGCAAAAAATCTGAGGGACACATAAGATGATCTTGGGTCTAGAATGTGAGAACATCTTTGGTATCTATCGCACCAAAGGATGATCTTCATCATCCATCTCTGAAAAGGAACACTATTATTGGTTTCCAATTCCTTCACTGACTATGAAAACACACCCTCAAGTTGTAGTAAACATACCCTCAGTTTGTTTGTTTTTTGGACATATTGCAGCATACGCAATGTTCCACCCTCAACTCATCAACAAAGATTGGTTGATTTACCTAAAACAACATGCATGCCATTATTTAAGTGAAGCTATCATTAGTTTTATTATATGAAAAGTACCATGTTGTCATTTATTTGCGTATGGCTATTCCCATGTATGTCTTCACTCACCGGTTAACAGTAAAACATAATCGATGTGCTCCAACTAAGAAATGTGCTTATACACATGTAGTATCGGATCCGACATTGTTTACTTCCAACAAAATCGCATCCTTGTGACCATCACAAAGACTTGCATTTAGATACTATCATATGGAAGAGGAAGAATAGCAGATAGAAAAACTTCAAATATTGCTTCTTTGCAAACCTTATAACTTGAATCTATCTTTATTCCTACAATCTCCAATCTATGTATCATGGGTCCTTCAATGAAATTGAATTAAAATGTGTGACTGGGTCAGCATATGCAATGTTCCACCCTGAATGTAGGTATGCCTGAATGCAAGTACAAAACATATATTTAACCATTAAAATACAAACGAAGGCGATTTTACTGATCTATGTATAACTATACTCGTTTTGAAGACAAAGAAGAATTGTAGCCTCCACAAACTATCACTTCTAGTTTGAACATTTTGGGGTTGAATACATTTTGAAGTACACCCTTGGGTCCTAAAAAAGGCAATAGGAAATGAAACAATAATATGCCAATTCACTTGTTTGAGAAATAATTTAAGATCTATGATGAAGTAAAAATAATGAAGAATCTAGACAATACAAAAGTATCATGGGTCCTCCAATGAAATTGAATTGTTTAAAAAAACTATCTTTCACCGTATAATGAAAAGGTAAGTTTATATTTGTATATATGTGTTTATGTATACATGTATTCAATTTCGAATCAATATTGATAAAAATCTGGTTGTTAGTTATCTATTTTCATCTTTGAACAATAATCACTTCGTCCAAAACAACATTTTAGTGTTTTTTCCAATATCGTTATTGGTATATACATATACACATATCACGAGAAGTGTTTTTAGGACATTTCCAGTATTGATTCCGAAGAAGAGTGGAAATCAACAACATTTGGAATGTCTTCTTGACCATAAAGTTGCATGCTGTGGCATCGAAATTTGTTTTAACTACACCTTTTATCATGACATGAAAAAGGTAATTATTTTATGTATTGAACATATATTAATATCGTATTAGCACATTATTTCATTCTGAATACCTTGAATTCCTTCAAATTGTTATGAAATATTGATCCATTTAGATGTCAATTTGTGGCTAATGGTGTTTCTCATCAAATTTAAAAACCTTTATGATCAATTTAGTGTTATGTAGGAAATTATTGACTTTTTTATTGCAAAGAACGATTTTTATTTGTTATAATACGCTTTGGTGTTATCCAAGCACTTTCAGAAAATTTAGAATTTCACGCTCTTCCATACATTTTCATATTTTGTTTATCAAATGTATGAATTTTCTAGTCACAAATTCATGAAGGTGTAATTGTTTGCCGTTTCTCTTGAACCTGGTTTTCTAATGTTTCTCTATGGCAAAATCTACATTTGTAATTCAATTGTTCCTCCTTCGTTGTTTCCAACATATGGACTTCTGGAAGGCTTTCTCGTTGTTTTTTGGGATAGAATCCAACTCGACCCATGGCCTCATAGATAGGTTGCTTGTTTTTTTGGTGTGTGCCATAGAGGTGTAAACCTACACTTGCACTTTTCGGTGGGAATTTTACAGACAAATTGTCATTCAACGCGGGGTAAGAAACCATGCCAGGGGAGGTATCTAGAGAAAAGGCTTTCAAGGTTTATATGGGAGTCGCACCCACTAAAACCACTCCTATTCAAAGTGTCATAATACGTTTTACAACATGAGGAGAGGTAGGGCTAGAGGATCCATTGAAGGGAGACCCTACCTCATGATGCTAGATTGAGGATTTTATTCAAAACATTTTTTGTGAGAGAGAAGGAGGTAGATCCTGGTCCCATGTTAGGATTCATGAAGCTTTTAGCGAGAAGAGAATTTTTTTATTGTGTTGGGGAGGCTGAAGGCGGAAGAACACCAAGGCTTGGAGTGGAATGTTGTCCGAAAGGGAGTGAAGGTAGGGACAAAGGGGAACATCTGAGTGTGAAATGGCCTCACAGCTGTGGAGCCATAATTGCTGCAAATAGGTCCCAAGAAAAAGTACCCACAGAGTACGCTTGTGCTTGGAATTAGGTGAGAAGAAAAGGACCTTTTGGCTGGTGGACAGTTGACAAGAAAATTAATGTTGGGAAATCCCATTTACAGGAAGTATACCTATTGAAATGAAGGGGCAATCAAAGAAGCAGTGAAGGATTGTTTCTTCGTGATTGCAACGGGGGCAGTTTCCGCAGTTAGGAAGGAAGTGGTAGCGCCTCTGTACCTGAATGGAGCGTAAGGGCATTCATTATTTGGATGTATCAAGATTTCACATGTACGATTTTGTTATGAAATATGGACAAGATAGCCCGCCAGTTTTGAAGTTAAGAGAAGGTTTAGGACCACTTTGACAACGGGTGAAGAAGGTTTTTGGAGCCAAGGAAGGAGTTGGCACATGGTAGAAAAGCGGTGGGCTGGAAAGAGAGGGGAGCATCCATGGGTGATATAAGTCTTATCCTTCACAACGTTTTGTACTACTGCGAAGATGGAGGGTGGTGTAGATAAGACTTGTTTCCATTCCAGAGGGAGTCAACAAAACATTTTTCCCAGGAGGCGAGTTTGGGTTGGGTTTTAGCAAAAGGAGGCTAGTTCTGATTTTATACGCTTCCGAAAGGCATGGTGAGGGGTAGAGGTACATATGTGTTGGAGTCTGAGGCGTTGTTGGTTGAGAAAGCCAAGGATTTCATTCTCAAAGTCCACAAAGTTAATGGTATGAACTCCGCCCCCTCAGATGCTCCCTTTCCTTCGACCAACATTTTCCTCTACCAGCGCCCCTCACCCCAATCAACTTGCGATAGGTGCTCCCCTTCCCGAGACGACCCGAAGACATTCCCAAGGTCATCGGTAGCCACTCCCCATGAACTGTCTTAAGATCGCAGTCCTCAATATCAATAGCCTTGGGCCATAAAAAATGGAACACCCTCCTTTCCTTTGTGAGATTTCACAAACTGGACAAAGTACCACTCCAAGACTTAAGACTCATCTTGACCCTGCTCAAATGAACCCTTGATCTCAAGCATAAGGCTCAAAGTTTGCCCTCCCAACCCTCGTAGGATAAGAAAAATATTATCCTCTTCAATGATGATATATTCGTTCAAAGCATTCTTATGCACGAATGCAGTCACCTTCTTCGTCTCTCATGGACTTGGAAAAAATTTCCTTTTGAATTCATCAACGCCTATATCTCAGCAAAACCTCAAGCATGAATTCTTTTCCCTCCAACAAGAGATAAAATCCTTCCTCAACCTACAAAGCGAAATTCCACTCCTCCTTGTAGGAGAATTTAAATTTGTAGAGTGTCTGTTGGATTGCTCAGTGCAAGACACATACTCCAGTGAAGCCTCCACCTTTGAACTACTCACTGCCGAACATTTCGTCCTTGACACATTCCAAAAGTTCAACCTGAACAAGACCTCTTACACCTTTCTAGGACAAAGAGGTGGAGGATCTCGCATTGATCGATTCTACTACTCCATCAAGCTTCATTCAATCATCTCCTCAGGTTGCCATCATCTCCTCTTCCCAAGCCTATGCGACCACCATCAGGTAGAGGTTCTCCAACTCACCCATCCTCTCATGCCAAATCGAAGTTGAGGCTAATGGTGACTTAACACAACTCTCCTAGGCATACCCAAATCACAATAGCTCCCGCCCCTCCTTACAACTTCTCCAACCTGGTTGGCCCTCAAAACGTCTTCTAAAGACTTCTTCATCCCATACTCCATAATATAAAACCGCTACCTAACACAA
Organism: Penium margaritaceum; assembly: GCA_023375785.1. NCBI lineage: Eukaryota > Viridiplantae > Streptophyta > Zygnematophyceae > Desmidiales > Peniaceae > Penium > Penium margaritaceum. Next base: position 172,513 of record SZWC01004142.1, read on the forward strand.
AAAAATAAATTTGCTAGTCCAAAAATATCAATTTTCTGCCTACATATACCAACGCTCTCGTTCCTTGTCTAATAAGAGAAAGCTGCTTCACTTACAATCCTCCTTGTAGAACAAGAACAACACTTAAATCCAGATTACATCATCATACTGAAGAGGAAATCACCTCTAGATTTCTCTCCAGTTGCATTCACAAGAACTTCCATAAAACCTCAATCCCATCACTTAATTGCAAAGGTGTCATCCAAGACATCATACGCCAATCAGTGCACGCCTTTATGCTCAACGTTTTGGGGAGAAACCCACAATCTCCGCCTCACATCCTTTCTTTCGGGTTCCCCACAAGGTCGTCCCACCATCCCTCACACAGAGCATCATCGAACCTTTCTCTGTAGAGGAAATCTGTAAAGTGATCAACTCCCTTCCACGTAAAAAGTTCCCAGGCCCTGACAGCTTACCAATCTAATTTCACACATGTTACTAAAAAACTCTTCTTCCACACTTAATGGAGCTTGTAGATTTAGTATTTTCGATTCAATCCACCCCTTTACATGATCCCCAATTCACCAAATCAATCATTACTCTCCTCTTAAAATAGGGTGACCCCCTCGACGTAGAAAACCATAGACCTATCTCCCTTCTCAACACAGACTACAAAATTCTAGCTAAGCTTCTAATAAACTGAGTGAGCAAAGCTCTCCCTCACATTATCCACCACGATCAAACAGGTTTTCTACGAGGCAGATCCATCAAAACCACAATATCAAAAATACTCAACTTCGAACACTGGGCTTCCACATCCATCACCCCTGTTGGACTCCTTTTCATTGACTTAGGACTCACTCACTCATACCTACCTTTTCTATGCAGTTCATCACATGGGGATCTCTCCCCTCTTTGTCACATGGGTCAAGGCTCTCCATCTAATCTCATCCACAAGGATTCTTGTAAATGGTTTACTCACAGAACAAGTCCAGATAAAATCAGGGGTTCGACAAGGTTCCCCGCTTGCCCCCTATCTATTTATTTGTGGCATGGAAAACATCTCCAAAACCATTAGACATGTATTCCCAAGAGTACAAATCTCAGAACACCTCATCAAGATGTTTGCTAGGTACGTCGACAATGCCACCATCTTTTTTAATCATAATAAAGAAACATCTTTAGCTATCACCCTTCTACAAGATTGTGCCGGGGTCACGGGCCTCCATGTCAATGTGAGAAAATCCATGTATGCCCCCATCCCCCCTGTAGATGAGGAAACCTCTCCCCTAGACCCAATCCTTGGTCCCTCGGATACTGAAAAGGTCATAGAAGTCCGCATTTCTCCTTCGTACGACCCCCTCCACATGTGGACTCCCCTTTTGGAGTCCTTACAACAAGGAATGAAGAAATAGAATGGTTTTTATCCCACCATCAGTGCCAAAGTCACCCTCCCAAACTCCTACCTCCAACCAAAATATCTTTACCATGCTAATATTATTCCTCCGCACCCAAGAGTCCAAAAAATACCTCCTGAAATTCTTACCACCTTCCTCTCATCCCACCACTCGCATAAACGCAACGTTGCCACTTCCCTCAAACTCATCCCCATTTCGATCACTACTACCCAACTCAAACATGGAGGCCTTGGTTTAATCCATCCCCTACATAAAATCAATACGCTCCATGCCAAGTTATTATGTATGCTCCTCACTCCACCGCTCTCTCCGTGGAAACTCCTCGCCTTTGCCTCCCAAAATTTCCCTTATGAAGGACATTTCTTCAATGTCTCATACTTACCACCGCAACTGCAACAAAACATCTTAGACGGATGGATCCATTGCTCCCAAGCCTTCTTCAACACAAAACCTACAATCATGCCCCCACTCTTGTGCCACAATCATCTCATGGTAGAACCCCTTGGTCTCAATCGATGGATATGTTGCCCATCACAAAACTCTTTGATGTCTATCTGGCCCAACATAGGTTGGATGTGTATATGTTCTGGCGTCTTTGGGGCCTTTGCTTGCATGTAAAAAAATTCCTCTGGTGAGTTGGATCGTGGAATGAGTATCAATCATCAATTTTTTTCTGGCTTTCATTGAAGAACAAGGTTCGTGCATGTTTTTTATGATAACCCTATTGAAGATATCATGTACGCGCACGGGTCCATTGGCCTCAAACTGATGCAATATCATTGATTTTGATGCTAGGGATCATCAATGTCCATCTTGATCTTTGAGTTTTGGTTGATTCTACATGTAGGAAAGAAACGTTTTGAATCAGTAGGACCACAACCTGAAGCCCGTCAAAGTCGCGCTACTCGAAGCCTGTCTTTGACTAGCACTTGTCTTGAGCTTTTGGATGAACATTGACATATGTGTTTGTTTGTGTCGCAAAGCATGCGCGTCTCATCGCTCGACAGCGACTCGGCGTCGCACAAGGGCAGCACGTCCAAAAGTGCTTGTTTTTTCCACCATTCTCGTGGGATGGAAACACTTTCCTAAACGTGGGTGTAGTCCTAGATTCGGTGAACAATGGTTTGAAAATTAGTTACAAAAAATAAATTTCCAAATGCCTGGGAGATAGATATTATGTTTGTCATCGTTATCCCTGAACGAGGAATGGACGGTGGCACAGAGCCATACATGACAGTGAGAGTCAAGGGGGGCATACACACAACCATGAAGAGGGGCATGGATGTGCCCCTCTTCAAATGTAAAGAAGCAAACAAAGGTCCAACTGCCTTGCTTTCAGACTGATTTTTGTCGAATCCATAGATAGGACACTTCCCACACTTTGGGAAGCTTGCCACGTAGACCAACATGCCAGTTGAAAGGGAAGATATTACCGGGATGCAGGTTATTCTTCAACCGCGTTCGCTGTTTTCTTTGTTGAATCGACAGCAATTGCACCCTTCCTGCAACGGGTTAATGTGCCACCTCCCGCTTCCCTGTGATGGAGTCAAAGGCCGCTGGCACACAACCACACAGCCCTCTAGAAACTCAGGGCCGCATTTTGAGTTCCCTCTCCTGAAAAAGCGACAAGTTGGAGGGCGTCGTTGGGCATCTCCGGTCACACCGGAGCCCGCAGCAACTCGTCTCGGTGCGTGGGCGCTGACAGAAACCTTCAAAACGTGTCTGACGTGGGACTATCATTGCTGACCAATTTTGTTGAGTTACAGCACTGGTAAGCGCGAGAATTTTTGGGCGCCGTCGACAAGTTGCTAGAAAGTAGCTACACCCCTCGAGGTCTCGCAACTCCTCGCAACTCTCCATGGTTACAATTTTTTGGACAGAAAGCTGTCGGCCGAACCGCTGCTGACTCAATTTGCTTGTCATTTCTTGGACAGTGACATCGTCAAAGTTAGCCATGTTATAACATGCACGACGACATTCTACATTGACGAGAATGAAAAAAAACAGATTTTAAAAAATGCCTGCTACTTGCTGGGTGAGGCTGGTTGCGGTTGGAATCGGTGGTAGAACGCTTCCGGACACAGGCTTTGCTCAACATAGTTGAGGACTTTGTGGGTCCACAAGTTGCGCACAGACTTCGTCTCACTAAAAAAGCCGGTCATGAGTCGTATGGTTACGGTCATGTCCAAAGGTCGACGCAGCTACCGAGGACTGGCATCAAACTTTCAACTATCCATGCTTCACGTTGATTGGTGGAAGGTTGTTGGTTGAAACGATATCGTCCGATAATTGGTGCGCTGAGTGGGGCCCGCAAAGTTAGTTGAACACGAGGTGAAGGCGACCCTCCATGTTCATCCGGACGGATGAACATGGAGGGTCCAGTTGGACTGCCTCGACAACGTTCCAGGCCAAAACCCCACTAACAACACTTGCGAGAATGATGGTTGAACTCGTTCAACCATCGATTCCAATCGCAACCAGCCTCACCCGCTATGCTGCTGCTGCTGTAGGACGGTTGGTGTCACACTGATGCTGAATGAACTTGGAAGCGAGAAAATGTGCGCTATCGAATAAATCGAGCTCGTTCGACACAGGTTGCGACGAAATAGTTCATCGGCGCTACGAACTCATCTCACCGCGACTTCCCGCGGTGAGTTGAGTTTGTACGGTGTGACACCGACCATTGTTACTAAAGTTGACCGATTTCGCTTGATTTGGCACGTATATAGAACGCATTATTCTTACCGCGCGTGCATGCATACGTGTTCTGGTTACTACGCGTGGATTTTGACGGAACATCAATTCTGCGCGAGTTGTGTAGTTTCTGCTTGCTGATTTTCGGGCCTTCAATGTCTTCACAAAGAGCAAATTAACAGAACGAGTTTGGAGTGTGAACAATGATATCGATATAAAAAGAAATCAATTAAAATTTAAAGTAAGATGCATTGTTTTGAAATAACCTGTAAAACATTTCTTTCCGTATGCACAACATTAAGCGCAATATGCGTTGCCACCTTTGTAGCATCGGTAAATCAGCATCATGCCTGCACCTTCTTACCCGATAGTCAACTTGCAGCATAGAACCAACTCTTGAAGTTGTTGCTAACAACAATGCAAAATCAATCTCTATTTCTCTCTATCTTTCTTCTTCTTTAAAAGTTTACAGATATTTCATTCTCTTTCTCTTTGCCTCTTTGTCGACGTAATGGATAAGCTCTACTTCACCTTTCCATATATGAAACTTTCAGTGAATAACTGTACAACGAACGTGAAACCAAGTTTCCATAAGGGAGCGTAAAGGAAAGGATCAGAAATGTAACACATTGCGTTGAAAGATAGGTCACTCATAGATCCTTGAATGATAAGTCCTTTGTAGATTGTTTTCAGGTAGGTCCTTGATAACTCCGTGATCCGGGAACAGAGAGTTTGTGAATGATGGCATTATACTCACGACGAGTGTGTGAATGGCCAGTAGCAACTCGTCGTTCCGTCTTTTGTTTGCCAGCGAAGACATACATGGGGTTACCTAACCGGGACAAGAAGAGAACGGGAATCTTTAATAACCGCGACGTCGATGGGGTTACTTAGGACTTAGCCGTATCCACGATCGATTAAGGGACCCCATCGGATTCTTGCAGAGGAGAAGTCCGAACAGTACGGTGGCCGGCAGAACTTAACGACTGCGCCAAAGCGAGTGGATGACTCGCGCGTGTGGTCAAGAAAACAGCGACGACGGAGGGTTTGACCTTCCACATCATAGGAGAGTCAAACCTCGCTAGTTTAACGGTGTATAATGTATCTTTTGACCCCAAATTAAGGACAAAAGCTGTCATCCGTCATTTTGGGTGAAAATCAAACACCAGGAGCGAATGCACCAACAGATTGTCAATTGATACGTGTATGTGCATGTATTTTCTATGTACAAATTAATATTTATGATAATATATGTGTATCTGTAACATTATCTTTATAAGGAAGCAAACACATACGCATATAATATGCATATGTATATGTATATGAGTCATACTTGTTAACGTACATGTACGTACAAAACTTAATTTGAATCCAAAGTTTTACGTAAATCTATAAATACAATTTTACGTAAATTTATATGTATATTTATGTGTATATGTATATGTATATGTATATGTATATGTATATGTATATGTAAATGTAAATGTATATGTATATGTATATGTATATGTATATGTATATGTATATGTATATGTATGTGTATGTGTATGTGTATGTGTATGTGTATGTGTATGTGTATGTGTATGTGTATGTGTATGTGTATGTGTATTTGTATGTGTATGTGTATGTGTATATGTATATGTATATGTATATGTATATGTATATGTATATGTATATGTATATGTATATGTATATGTATATGTATATGTATGTATATTTATATTTATATGTCTATGTATATGTAAATGTATTCGTATTTGTTTACGTATATATATTTGTTTACATATTCTTCTATGAATACTTATAAAAACGTAGTAAATATATTCATATCAGTTATTAAGGAGTCGTAAGGGATGATACGTTACAAATTTCCGGTTTTTATACCTTTTTTGTTGAAAATATGTCCCTCAACCATAAACTTCATGAATTTTAAGTTACAATTTAATCAATAGGGAGTCCATTAATAAATGAATTTGTATTTGTATATATCATTTAAAATAATATTTTTTATTATGATTCGTAGTGTAAAGTCGTGTATGATGCTCTCGAAATAATGTTGATTTAAATTACATAACTGATTTGATTCCGTATAAAGGCGTTATTAAAGGCAGTGATATAGATCGCTTGATTATCGTGTTCAATTCGCGTTTATTCGGACCATTTTCGCCAAATTCTCCTCTTTTCTGTTGACCGATCGCTTCTGTGCTAGTTGGCGGACTGTCTCACGTGCGACCCCCTCCTGTTCCCCTCCCTCGCCGTTTTTCCTCTCTCCTGGTGCCGAATCGTTCAATGTCTCGTGTCCTTTTCTTTGTTTGCGTTGTTCAGCACATTTTCTCTCATAAAGACATGAATGGGGCTCGCTATTCCTTAGTCGCTCACGCTGGTATCGAGTCTTGAACACCCAAATTAAGTAACCCCATTGATGTTTTAATCATTAAACCACCCCGTTGTCTTCTTGTTGTGGTTAGCCAACCCCATGTATGTCTTCGCTGTTTGTTTGCGACACGTCTGGAAACGAGCTAGATTTGTTTTCACATAGGGGACTGTGCGACAAAATCGAGTTCCTAGGAACTCGAGTTCAAAGACAGATTGGCGCTGTTAAGAGTTCCTACGAACACTTCTGACTTCATCGTAGCCAGCGTCCGACAAGGTGGCACACTAGTTCCATCCTCGTTCTACTGCGTTTCCAATGAACACCAATGAGCACAGTTAGAACTACAATATAGCGCACGGTACCTTGCTTTGATCCTAAGAAGTGGTGCTTGTTGCCACGTCCCATTTCCTGCCGCTCACCTACTCGACACGCCGAAATAGAGCCTCGGAAGTTTATAAAAAAGTCAAAATCACGCAGCGGGGCAGCCGAGCCGGAACCGATCACTGGTTTTTAAAAATTATTCTGTAGATGACAGTAATTTTAAATGAACATCGCAAAGTTGTGGTTAAAAACATTATAGTACATTGTTATTCCCCAAACGTCAATGCCGGGAGTGTTGCTAGCAACACCCCAAAAACACCCCCATTTTGCTCCGCGACAAGGTATCCACTAGGAGCTAAAGCGGGTGTCATGCACGTGAACGGTGTTGTTGGTCAGGAACAGATAGCCCACATGCAAAGTTCTACTGTATTGGTCGTCCTATTCCCAGACAAACACGAGTTCCTAGGAACTCGGGCCACGGCTGGTAATGGGTGAGTGGGAACATGATCGAAGCTCACCTACAATCCCACCCACCCACTTTCGTCGGACGACCTCCGTGGATGGATTTGGGTGAGGCGGTAGGATGTGTATGATGGACAGCGGATTTTTACCAGTTTTTTGGGTTACATAGTAAACCTATTGTTCTCGCTTCGTGTGGCCAAATTGGGAATATCCTGAATATTCTCAAAGCCCAACCTGAGCTCGCGACCGGAAAGCGACAGATGAGTGAGTAGTTGCGCTGTAATTTTTGGAATGTTTTCGACAAGGGCAGACAGGCTTTTTCGCTGACACCGTTGGACTCGAACTACCGGAAAGTGGGTGGGATCGACATTTTTCACCCACTTTCCGGGCAGGCAATTTCTCAGCTCCGTCGTCGCTGATGTCAGCAAGTAGTCATGTTCCCGCTCACGCATTCCCAGCCGTGGCCTCGATTTTGTCGCACCGGCCTCGATCTATATCTATATCTATATCTATATCTATATCTATATCTATATCTATATCTATATCTATATCTATATCTATATCTATATCTATATCTATATCTATATCTATATCTATATCTATATCTATAT
>SZWC01004143.1:23583-41229 GCA_023375785.1 Penium margaritaceum
CATCATTGGCTCACTGATGTACTTGGCCACGACCACGCATCCCAACATTGCGTTTGCTGTCAACCTACTCGCACAGTTGAGTCAGTCCCCTCGGGCTCGCGCTCTGCACGCAGCTTTGCGAGTCGTCCGGTACGTGGTCTCCACACCGTATCACGGTCTCTGCTTTCGGAGACAGTGCTCGGTTGTGGTAGATGGCTACACCGACAGCGACTGGGCATGGAGTCCAGATGGACGCAGCCGCACGGGTTACGTGTTCCTGCTTGGTGGCACCGTTGTGTCTTGGCGCAGCGGCAAGCAGGGGTGCATTGCTCGCAGCTCCTCAGAGGCTGAGTATGCTGCTCTAGGCGCTGGCGTCGCTGAGGCGGTGTGGCTGTAGCGGTTGTTCCAGTGTTTGGGTCAGTCCGTGCCTACCATCATCCTCCGATGCGACAACCAGAGTGCTCTCGCGATCGCTGAGAACTCTGGTGTGTTCCACGCACGCACGAAGCACATCGCTGTCGAGTATCATTTTGTGCGCAATTTGGTGGAGCGGTAGTTGATCTCCATCGTCTGGGTGGGTACAGACTTGCAGCACGCTGACTTCGTGACCAAGGCACTGGCACGTGGGAAGCTCCTCGGAGCTGTTCGTTCCGTCGGATTGCGACCCCTGTCCGAGAGTGGGTGATTGTCCGGGTCCCTGTTGAGCACTCTGTGTTGCACCGGCACGCGTTCTGCACGTGTATGGACATGCGTACCATCGGGTCATGGGGGAGTGTTGTGATGTTGTGAGTCATACACAGTTGTATAGTTGGTTGTGACCACTTGGCCGTGTCCATGCTCGTGCAGATCCTTGAGGCGGACNGCCTAAGTGTCCAAGGCACCTACACGGAGGTGCACCCAGCTTGTCCCATTGGGCACCAGCTGATCGCTGACGAGCACGAGGCTGCACAGGCAGCTGCTGCTGACCTAGTTGCGGTCCGTCCGACCCATGAGGCATGTGTCCTGGCCACTCGGAGCTCCCCTTTGACGGTCCCTGATCCAGACACGTTAAAGGAGGCTCTCTCAGGAGAGGATGCTGAGCAATGGCGGGCCGCCTGTGAGGACGAGCTGAGGGCCATCCGGGAGCACGGAGTCTTTGAGATGGTCGACCGTCCTGAGAGAGGGAAGGTCGTGCAGGCCAAGTGGGTCTTCCGTAAGAAGGTGAAGCCTGACGGCTCACTGGACTGCTATAAGGCCCGCTTGACTGCCAAGGGATTCTCTCAGGTTGAGGGGATCGACTTCACTGACACCTTTGCCCCTGTTGGCCGCATGACCACAGCTCGCGCGCTGCTTGGTGTGGTCGCTCACCGTGACTAGGAGCTGCACCAGATGGATGTGAACAATGCGTTCCTCCACGGCACCTTGGAGGAGGAGATCTACATGGTCCAGCCACCTGGGTTTGAGGTCGAGGGCAACAAGGTCTGGCGCTTGCGCAAGGCCTTGTATGGCCTGAAGCATTCGCCCCGGTGTTGGAACCGAGAGATTACTCGCACCTTCACTCAGGCCGAGTACGTCCAGAGTGATGCCGACCCGTCACTTTTCATCCGACGGATAGCCGAGCACCTCACTGCCATTCTGGTGTATGTGGACAATCTTCTGATTGCGTCTCCTTCACTTGAGGCCGTGAAGGAGGCCAAGGCGGTCCTGCAGGCTGCCTACAGGATGAAGGACCTTGGTCCAGCGGCTGTTTTCCTCGGGATGGAGATTGTGCGTGATCGTCGTCGACGGACACTCCTCCTCCATCAGGCACGATATGCACAGGTTGTGGGGGAGCGGTTTGCTGACCTCCTTGGCGCTGTTCCCGCCGCCTCGTCACCCATCACTCCCGACGGGCAGGACGCCCTGAAGGTGACAGACCCAGCCGATCTGGGCGAGACTGTGGACGTGACCCTGTACTTGCGCATCATTGGNCAATTTGGTGGAGCGGTAGTTGATCTCCATCGTCTGGGTGGGTACAGACTTGCAGCACGCTGACTTCGTGACCAAGGCACTGGCACGTGGGAAGCTCCTCGGAGCTGTTCGTTCCGTCGGATTGCGACCCCTGTCCGAGAGTGGGTGATTGTCCGGGTCCCTGTTGAGCACTCTGTGTTGCACCGGCACGCGTTCTGCACGTGTATGGACATGCGTACCATCGGGTCATGGGGGAGTGTTGTGATGTTGTGAGTCATACACAGTTGTATAGTTGGTTGTGACCACTTGGCCGTGTCCATGCTCGTGCAGATCCTTGAGGCGGACCCAGCTGGAGACAGAGTTCCCTGAGGTGATGCTCCACCCACTGGAGGCAGCTTGGCAGCCTACCCAGTGTACCAGAGGGCTCCCACAGCCCACGGACTACGTTTGGAGGTCTTTAGGATTTTCTCGGTGGACAGCCCTGCCAGGCTGATTTACATTTTTGTTTTCTTACACTCTCCGGCTGTTCCCGGACGTAGGCGTGTGACCAGTCGTTGTGTCTGTCGTTTTGTCGTGCATTCGTAGGATCAGACGGCGCTCCGTTCGGACGCTTGTGCGCAGAATTATGGCCAAAACAGTGGTTTTGGGCCGGTTCAGGTTTGACAGGCACCGCCGTGTGCGCCACCCGCTGTGAGCCACGGCGGCTATTTATGTTGTGGACCTGTCCTTTGTTATCCCTCTCTGCATTAAGCTTGAGATACAAGTGCACGTGTCTCTCCCTACCCTTGCTATCCCTTGCATGACCTGTGTGTCAACCAGCCAGACCCGTGCTGTCAGACTAGCAAGCAGAAAGGCTATGAAGCTTCCTGGAATCTTCTCTAAAAGATGTTGCAAGAAAATCGTGATTGGTGTATCGGTCATTTTTCTGACCTATCCACCAATCAGGGTGCAAGAATTTTTCAGACTGTATGCCCTCCCCACGCCCGCGGACGGACAGCTGAGGTCGGCCCAGAAGAATAACATCACGGACATCGACCTAGATGTCCGGACAGACCCGGGATAGTACAGAATGACCAGTCCAATGACAAGACAAAAGGGAAAGGACTGTACGTTGGGTCGATCCTCCTTGGCCTCGCCCTGTCATGTTTCACGGAACTGGTCGTCATGGTAAGCTCTTGAGAGTTGTGAACCCGGCTTAAAACAGGGTCAAAATACAATTGAAAGAAAACAAACTCAACCACCGTCATAGATAAAGGTAAACAGTTTAAATCATCCCTATAATTACGTCATCTTGTTTTTCTTAACATGATGAAACATTCCAAATTCATCCAAATTTGTCAAGGGTGTTATATTTGTGAAGTTCCTGATAGACGTGTGAAACTATCATGTTCACAATACAAGAACAAATTAATCTCATAAAAATAAAATTCATCATCAGATGAAACCACATTCACAAAAAACGAGAAGAAATGCCTTTTAAGGTTCTTCTTCAGTGTGTTGGTGAATTGTTATACATAAAACTGTATTGTCAAGCGCATTCGTTCAATTTTCGGATGTGTTTTTTTACCTTTTACATCCACACAAGCTGGAATAAGTCCAACATAGCTTGAAGTAGTTTAGGAAAACTTCACACAAACCATACACAATGTTCAAGAGCACACATGGGCTAATGAAAAAAAACTCTAAAGAGATTCAGGTGACAGTTCGGCAATTCATTTACAACCAGTTTTGGCTTCCACGGACCAGGTAAACTCTCATGGAAAACCTTCCATTATGTGGTCCAGATTGCGGGCAATTATTTAGCCTCTTAAGAGATACTAATATGAATACATTTGCCCGGTTACTATGTAACCCTATGCACAATCTGCGTGCAACACCTACCTCTTGTTTGCATTGGCCTAAGTTTGAGTGTAGTTATTTTACAAAAACCATTACATAACACCCAAATTTTGTGTTTAAAGGCCACTTTCTATGATCTTATCTGCAAGGGATCAATGCGGTCCGCCAATCCCACCTAGGGTACATCATAAGTTGAAAACGTGAGGCTTGAACAATTGACCAAATTGGAAGAAATGTCTTTGATTTAAGGCGTCCATAAGCAAATCCAGGGTGGAGGTTTCCATTTCAAAGAATAAGAACGAGGCTGTCATTGATCCGGAAAAACGATGGTTGCAAAAAACTATGTTTGCCTATGCAGCTTTGCCTATGGCTAAGTGGAAGATATGTGTATTTGGCTTGAAACAACCTCACGTAAAGTGGCACGTTGGGAAAATTTCCATTCAAATTGTCACAAGAGTTGCTTAGAAGCTTCCTATCAATGTTGTCACTAATGTTGCAATGTTTTTCACTCAGATCATGCGTAGAATGCAAGGAAAGTGTGAGAACAATGGTTTGGCTCAGGGGAAGAGGCAAAGAGTCTCATAAGCTTCAAAGGACTTGACATCCAGACAGAAGTTGCAACTAACAAGTTCATAGCAGCACACAGCGGGTGGTACACTCGATAAGTTCCCGTCCCCCCAAACTAGCCCAAAAGTTTACAGTATTGGCCATAACTCGTCGCGCATACATCTGAATGCAACATTGTATGAACCTACAAATGAAGAATCTACAAGAAGATGCAAACATGCACTTGCACATATATATGTCATTCATTGGTGAACAAACAATGCAAAACCATGCAAATCAAGCCCATGGCCTGTCCACCGGGAAAATTCTAGTGGTTGCGGAGTGCCCTAAAATGTCATGACAGATGTTCCATTGTTGTGCATGGGTAGATCAGCAAATTCACCGCTCGAGAGCCAACTAGGTGCGCATCAGGGATATACACGAGAATGGACATGGCTGAGTCATCACTGTTGGTTGTACATACATACGGGAACGACTCACATCATAACATTGTTTTCATAGGATGAGCGCAAGTTGTTTCTGGCAAGGAGACAATGCAATAATCCTTTCAACAAAGGAAGGGTGGAGGGAAAGGGACATGTTGGGATATTGATCAAGGATGAAGAGCAATCATGGATTTGCTTTAAACTATGATGAGGGGAAGTGGTTTTCATGTAAGTTGGAAGATTGTCGCCATGCGTTGGGATTGAGTGCAAGGGAGACACAATGAACTACCACGGGTAATGTTGAGCTAATGGAAGGCTGTTTTACAAGAAAGGCAAACTTGATATGGAGTACAGTGAATTCATGCATGGTGAAGTAATGTGTGTGTTTGTGAGATGAAGAAAAGGAAGGGGCCTTCTGAGAGAAATCTTCTCTTAGAAAGTGGGAGCGAGCCTTTGACTTTGTTGAGGATCATTTTCAAGATCAAGGATGGGTAGGGGAAGGATGACCTAAAAAATCATAGTGTTTTGAATGAGTATCCAATGTTTCCATCGATGAAGACAAAAGGGTTGCTCATTCTCTGTCTACAGATCAAGCAGTTGAATGCATTACATTCCCTTTCGTTTTCTTTAAAGATATTGTGCAGAAGTTGAATCAATGGATCAAAGAGGAGGAAATGATTGAAGGTGTGTTTTTCTTTGGGCTTTATTGATGGGAACTTAAGCTGTGAGTTAATGAATGAGAAAGAAAGTGATTGCACTTTGGGATGTCAAAAAAAAGTGCAAGATGTATTTCCACTGCGCTTCTCCAGGTTAGAAAAATGAGTATATCCACTTGGATAGCTAAGCTTCAGTGGCTACTATGGGCCCATTAACCCCAACGCCGCCCTTTAAGGAAGGGATGACTGCTATTGCGATTGATCAAAGGAGGAGACATCGTCCTCAACCTTCATGCTAGATGTCTGAGGATGAGAACTAGAGGAGAAAAGAGTTTACTTGTTGGTGATGCGGTTGGAGCATTGGGCTATGAATGGATATAGTAGGAAAATGCAAAGCAAAACTTAGCAATGATCACATTGAATTTGGATTGTATTCTACGTTTGAAATTCTCTCATGCAACTTTTCCTTTTCAGCTTGAGTAATAAAGCTGCATCATGAATGGTGTGGAGACTAGAATTTCCAACAGATGCTACACGATCTCTTGAGGTTGTACAAGGTTTGTAGCCTTTTCCCAAGTCAATATTCACCTTGAACTCATTTCCATTCATCTTGGTCTGTGACAAGATGTAACAATAGTGTCTCCAGCTCCTGCACTAAGGTCGTTGTAAAAGTTTGCAACATGATGATCTCAGTCCGTGTGAGGGGTTTTCCCCTCCCCAACACTGAGGAGAAATTTTCATCAACGACCATGAGCAGGGAGACTCCAATGTTTTGAGTCACCGAAGGCCCATTTTCATTTCAAACCGCACCCCCATATCTTGGGACCCGAACAAGAGGTGTATACCATGAACTCGTGAGTTCGCACGAGTTTCATCGAGGAATCTGTTGAAGTCACTCTCATTCACGAATTCAATGTTTTTATGCGACGGTGCAGAATCATCACATGCGAGGCACGCTTGACAATTATGCGCATGTTTTTGGGCTGTTCGCTCGCCCTCTCCCTCTTGCTCACCCCCTGCTCTCGTCCGTCTTGCCTCAACCGTCAAGGAGGGGAGGGTAAGCGCAAGGGTGCAGGACCACCAGCCTTGCTTGCAAGGCCTGGTGGCCCCTCGGCCGCTGATCAAGCCACAAACTCGATCGGTGGCTAGGGCTAGCCAGGAGGTGGCCAGCCAGTCACCTGATCGGCGGCCGGCCACCCGGCTAGTTGGCTACCTGCTGGCCAGAGGCCAATGCTTGGCTGATCACCAGCCAGTCCTCATCGGGGAGGGCTGGCTGCCGGCCAACCCTCGCTTGTTGCGAGGGCGGGAAGGGCCAAACCGGCCCTCTCGCTACATCCGTCCCTTCTTATTATGAATCGTTTTGGTTCATGAATAACAAGTAGGACCATAGGGTAGTGAATCATCAGATTTGTGCAAGGAAACGTAATGATCTCCAATCACCAACTAATACATGAACACGCACATGGCACTTGGACTTAAGCTGCAGCTTGTTGGTCACCACGATTAGCAGCCTTCCCCCTTTAGGCTGGAGCGTCCGCACGACAACCATGTTGGGCGTCTCCAACCTCCTATTGTCGCAGTCTATAAATACCACCCTGTGGGAATGTTGTTCTCTTTTTTGGTGTTTAGGTGGTGCTCATTGCCATGCGTTGATCTGTGCAAGCTGCCATCTCACTCCAGTACTCGTCGATGACCCTTGTCCATAACCAAGATTCGGGCTCCCATGAGTTATGTTCAGGTCCACAACTGGCCCAATGAACGAGGTATTCCTTAACAAAGCACAATCGGAGTGTACGATGTCGGTGCTGGAGTAGGCAAATGACCTTGTATTGGCCGTCAGTAACGATCAGTATTGGTGGTAGCTAAATACTTCGGTCTACGGTGTATGGAGCCAGTAGGTTCACATGAAACATGTCATGTATGTTCATACCGAGTGGAAGTAGCAACCAGATAACACTGGCCCTATGCGTGCTACGATGGGAAACAACCCAATCCACTTTTGTAGATTTTTTTGTGCCCATGACGACTTTAAGGTAAGGTTCTTAGTCCTAAGAAGCACTTTGTCACCAATGTCAAACGAGACCTCACGACGACGTTTTCCGTTTCCGAGTAGCTTGAAGGTGACCCTTCGTCTCCTTCATTAAGGATTCAATGTACTCAATACAGGCTTGAGAAGAAGGAACTTATCATCTTGTACTCCCATTCTTCACCAATGAAGAGGACACCACTGGATGTCGACCACTACTTAACACAAACGGTGTGATCTATGTAGACTTCTTCATCGAGCTGCTCACTGTAAAATCTGCCAGTGCTAGGAATGTTTTCCAGTATTTCATGGTATGGTCCACATACATGTAGAGCATCTGCTTAAGAGTGCAACAAACATAGTGCTTATGCACTATGTTTGTCCGTCAGTTTGAGGGTGAAATGCTGTCGACATCTACAACTCGCTGCCAAAGTTGTTGTGCATCTTTTGCCAGATTTTAGTAGCATGGCCGGCAGTGTTGTCCTCGAGGTCTGTTGTGATCCGATTCCAACGGCTTCAGCACCCTGATGCACAACAAGGGGGCATTAATGTGGGGTGATGGAGATTTTTACACAAAATGCATTTCCGTGGTCAACATGTGTGGGACTCTTGCATGGGACTTTCGTCTCGACGCGTTTTAAACACTTCAAGTGTGCGGGTTCAGGTTGACACGTGAACCTTATCACTAGAGTTGATGGTGCATGATGGTCCTATGCCCTCATCCACTGAATTTGGACACAAAAACATCTTGTCAATATCCACATGGAAGGCTATGAATGAAAGTAGAGGACATGTCACTCCATGTGGAAATTTTAGATTCCTTGTTGAAGTTCGCCGTCCAACAGGGGCTGCCATGTCACTACCGTTTTCAGGGCGTGGTGCATGATTGATTTAACAAACAAGTCCTTTATATTTCCAGCAAACCTTGCCTGGTTTACATGGTTTGAGGTACGTATTTCTAAGATATGCATGTTGTTTTCAGAGAAGACAAGAAGGTTGAGAAGTCGACCGTTCAAACTTTGAACTATAGAATTTGAACGGCAATTCCACATGGCTTCATGCACCCAACCAGTCTGACCTTTGGACAGCAATGAATTCTTTGATAGCCGATGTGCATGGATTCCATCCCCATGTAGTGTTCATCAGACGGATCAATGTCCACTAGACATCGATCAATGGATGATGTCCATTGATCTACGTGGACGCGGAATGCCTTTCCAAAAATCGGATCCGCCAGATGGTCATCATCATCCACCGATGGCTTGTCAGCCATTGGCACATGGCTACCGAGCAGTCATCCATCTATGATGGGTTCTCGCTTGGCTGATGGGCCATCAGCCATCGACCGTCGGCACTCGGATGGCCATCGGCTGTCAGCCGACGGCGAACGGAGAGCTCAGAGAGGTTGCTGAAAGTCCACACACAATGACTCACTCTGTTCATGGTCACCTCCCGAAACTTAGTTTGTGGACAAGGCCCAGAGGCTTTGTCCACGTAAGGCCATCATGTTGTCCAAGAAGGGACCTGCAAGCTCCTCATCAAACATTGGGTAATCGACTGTGTAGGGCTCCTCTCCACAGTGTTCCATCCTCCGATTCACCCAAGTGGACTTGAATCCTGCTCCCATGGGATGCCTCCATGGGGATTTCCTTACACTTGCACTGTCCCGCCACTGTCTGCCCGTGCCAACCCCTGCTAGGCGTCCAGGATTTTTCTGTGGTTCTTGCATGGTCACTTTGAGTGGTACGTGTGACAGAATCAAGGAGCACTTTGGAGAAGCAAACCGGGATGTTGGCTGTTGCGACTATCCTCCTCCGCTTGCTCATGATGCACTCGGCTTGGGGCGCAAGCCACGACCACCACATGGATGGAAGCTGGTGAATCCAAGGTTGTACAATGGGCTTGGGAGGAGCTGGGAAACAAGCCAGAAGCCAGTCACATGGGCAACACTTTGGGAGCAGCGTGAGCATGCCGCGGCCTTGGAGCGGGCTGGGTTTCCAGGCGAAGATGACGACTACGGCCAGAGGCTCAGCAGTAGACAACACCTCCAGAGCAGTAGCAGCAGCAGCCACACGTGCTCTATGCGCCATCATCACAGGAGACACCTCCCTCTTTGTAGAGGGTAGCGAGACTGGTGCAGTCGAGCATGCGTGCGCATGTTGACACAACACCCAATCACGCCAGCAAAATGGCAATTGCAAAGCTTATGGCGAGTACAGCACTTCCAATCTCCTTCTGCAGAGAGCCATTGCTCTTGGAAGTGGTGCGGAATACGCAGAGCACAATGCCAAACTTATGCATGCCTAACCGCGTCAGGGTGGTATCCGAGCTGCTGCCAAAGTTGGATGTGAAACTTGACTAGCTTGATGCATCACTGAAGCACGGATGGCCAATCTACGGGGTCTCATTTGCAGCGGACAAGTGGGCTGACGTATTGCAGCGTCCAATTTACAATGCAATGCCATTGAATTCCAAGGGAAATTACCATGTCTTCTCCAAGGATATCAGTGACATCATTCGTATCGTAGACCACGTGGCTGTTGTCATTGAGGACACCATTCTCGTGGTGGGGGCAAAGCACGTCATGCCTGTTGTCTGTGACAATACCACAGTCAACAAGTGAGCATTTGAGAACCTGAAGACGAAGAACCCAGGCATCCTATAGCGGGACTGTTGTGCCCAGGACATGGATCTCGTGATGAAGGATGTTTGCAAGAGTGATTGGGTGGCTGGGGTTCTGAGAAGAGTGGAGCGTGGTTAAAATCTTCCACAACAACGACATGGCCCGTGCATGGCTAAAGCACCAGAGTGGGGGGCAGGTTCTGCTTCTGCGTTGTGAAACACGTTTCACATCAGCCCACATCGTCACAGAGCGCATGCTTGACATGCGGCCCTTCCTCCTCAAACTTGTGAACTCTGACACGTGGAAAGAGATGGGCAGCAAGAGAGATGGGGGATTTAAGCAGTGCAAGAAGGAGGTGCAAAAAATCATCTGTCACCATGTTTCCTGGCTGTAGGTTTGCTACCTCCGTGACCTCCTCAACCTGCTTGTTGAGGTACTCCGCATTGTAGACTCCCTGAGTGGCGTTGCAGGCAAAATCTACGAAGGGCTCCTTGACTGCCTGGCAGCATTGAAAGCCCTAAGCAAGCTCAGAGGCCGCAAGCTAGCATGCGTTGCAGCGCAACATGTGAAGCTAGCAGTGGACAGGCTGAAGGCAAGGTGGATGAAGGATACGGCATGCCCTTTGTACGCGGCTGCACGCCGTGTGAATCCCACAAACTTCGGGAATGACTTGGGGGGTGATGTCAGCATGGTTGCAGGTTGGGCACAGGTGATGGAGGCCCTTGTCCCTTCACCAAAGTAGGCTGATTTGCAAGAGGAGGTGAAGGCCTTCCAACTTGGCCGTGTCACTGTCGAGGTCATCCCGGTGACTAGTCGATGCCTGAGTGACAAAGCGAGGGCAGCAATGGGCAAGGTGGTGGCGAAGGAGTTGCAGCCATACGAGTGGTCCTCCCTCCAACTCGTTCAGCTGCCTAATCTGCGCGAGCTCTCCATGAAGCTTCTCTCTCATCCATGTGCCTTGTCTGACTGTGAGAGAATCTTCTCCACCCAGCAACTGATCCACACTGCACGTCGAAACCGCCTCCGTGTGAGCATGTTGGAAATGCTGGTGCGCTGTAATGTGTGCCTCTACAAGCACTACAAGCACACAAAGCCATGCTGTGAAAGTGACATGAACTGGCTGCAGGCTGAGGACTCTGACAGTGAGGATGACGATGAGCTGGTGCCAGATTTTTGAGGGGGAGGAAGAGGAGGATGCAGATGGAGAAGCAGAGAGTGAGGATGATGAGATGGAGGAAGAAGAGGTGTACATGGAAGGAGAGGAGGATCAGGAGGGAGGTGGAGGAGACGCGCAAACCAACAAGCAAGAGCCACGTCACACTGGGCTGGCCGAGGATGCTCCGTCCTACGTACGTCCAGTGCGCACTCGTGCCATGGTGGAGGAAGACAGTGGTCATCCCTCAGACGATGCTGCTGCCAATGCAGGCAAAGAAGATGGCAATTCTGGCAGTGCTGATGGTGCTGATGGCAATGTAAGCTGTGCTGGCGATAAAGCTGGCAAAGATGCTGCTAGCGGTGCTGATGATACTTGCAATGATTCTACTGGCAATGCCGATGGCGATGATGTTGCTGATGACGCTGCTGGCACTTTTGACACTGTTGGAGATGTTGCTGACGCTGTTGATGCTGGTGACGAAGCTGCTGAAGAAGCTACAAGAGATGCTGCTCATGATGCTGCAGGCACTGCTACTGGGGCTGGTGTTGGTGTTGCTGGTAATGTTCCTCTTGCAGTTGCAGGTACACATGATGCTAGTGCACGTACCAGTAGCCGCAAAGCAGCAAGTGGGAAGGGAGCTACTGGTGGAAGAGGTGTTGTAGGTGGCAAAGGCGCAGCAGGTGGCAAGGGCGCTGATGGTGACAAGGGCGCTCATGGTAGCAAGGGTGCTGCTAGTGGCAAGGGCCAGGTAGCTGGCAAGGGCCCTACAAGTGGCAAGGTCCCTGCAGGTGGCAAGGGCCCTACTAGTGCCAAAAAAGGGACATCCATGTCCTCTACCAAGGCTGTTGCCATTGGTACCAGCCAGGCTGGTGCCAATGGCAACAAGGGCAGCAAGTGCCTTCGGGAGCGGTAACCTGCTTGGGGGAGGACTAGGTGGGGATTGGGGGTGGTGTCTCCATGGAAACTCTGTAAATGATACACCAAAAGCTTGTAATATCTCAACATGCTGCTATCTCTTTCACCCTGCATCTGAATTGCATGGTTTGTTTGAGTAGAGCAATACACGGAACACATGGCATGGATGCGTAGAAACCAGTGAATGTGTGTAACGTACACATGAAACGTGAGCATTCACCGGGTACAATGGCACAGGAAACGGTGTGTTTCTTGAGTTTGTGACACAATGCGTCAGATTCATACAATTAAAAAACGTAAAACGTATGTTCAAATTACAAAATCTCTGATTTAATGGCCCACAAGCAAGCTATGCATGCTATCACCATGTATGGTGATTTGTTACATGACCTCATTGCCACTACATCAAAATGTGCATAATGATGTCTGTTAATTCTTGCAAAGAGATGACTGTGGTGCAAGTTTCAGTGACCCTCACAAACCCCTTCCGGGGTGGCTGAGGTGGCGTTGTGCCCGAAGATCACAACGGTGTGCCAAGGTGTACATCGTTGTACCGGGGTTCAATTTGGGAAATACAACACTGATGTCCGGCCTTTCGATGTCCCGCATGACTTGTAACCGGTGGGTTGTGGAACTGGGAGATAATCTTTGCCCAAAGGTCACCCGAGTCTAGCACGATAGCTAATTCTCCATGCCAAAAGATTCCTGGAGCCTCCACCATTCCGTACTTGTCTAGATGTCTAGAGTCTCAAAACAAAGAATCCACATAATATCATTTTTTAAACCTATTTACAAAACCGTTGCACTGAAAAATTTCTCAAGTTGGTTACCGCAGAGGTGTAGGGAGATCTGGTGTTTGCACTACTGCTATTGCGATTGCCATAAAATACCCACTGACCTCAGTGGTTGCTTTGATTTCCACAGGCTGTAGGCTTAGTGGATTGGCCACGTTCATACGTCTTGGACGATACTCCTATGTGAAGGAGAATCTACTCAGGCATTTGCTCTAACGCACCCGTCGTCTCGACATGTTCAGTTGTGTTTGAAAATTCACCAGTAGATTATGGTCGGTTACGACCATCACACCCCCTTAATCACCCACGAGATAGCAATGCCACATCTTGAAAGCGTGTACTACCACAAGGATTTCTTGATCCGGAGTCGTGTACCGCGTCTCCATGAGAATGAACTTCCGACTCTCATATGCAATTGGGTGACCGTTTTGCATGAGGACTGCTCCAAGTCTTACTACCGACACATCACATTGCACCTCCCATGGTTGTGATGGGTCTAGAAGGGGTAAGACGGGTACTGTGGATATACGCTCTTTGACTTTGAGAAAAGAGTAATATTCTTGTGGTCAGACGTCCATTCCTAATACAAGTCTTTTTGTGTGAGACTGGTTAGCGGTGCTACTAGGGTCAGATATCCATGTATAAACCGTCAAAAGTAGTTTGCAAGGCCATGGAAAGACCAAACGTACCCAAGGTTTTTCGGGCGCGACCAATCCACTACGGCTTGAACCTTTCGTGGGTCGATATGGGTGCCATCTTTTCCGACTATGTGTCCAAGCTGTTTGAGCGCATCTTGGACAAACTTGTACTTGCTCACTTTTGCATAGAACTTCTGTTCTTGAAGGACCATGAGGACCTTGCACAAATTTTCTATGTGTTCTTCCATGAATTTGGAGAAAACCAGGATGTTGTCCAACTAAACCAAGATTGATTGGCCGAGTTGCTTGGCAAACGCTCGGTTCATTTGTCCTTGGAAAGTTTTTGGGGCATTCTTTAGCTTGAAGCATGAAACTTGGAATTGATTGTGTCCAATGTGCAGGGAAAAGCTGTCTTGGGTACATCATCTTCTATGATGCGGATTTGATGGTACCCTTGAGATAAATCCAAGGACAAAAAACTTTGGCCCCTCTAAGTTGGTGAAACAGGTCCTCAATCCGCGGTAAAAAGAATCGATTGTTCACCATTAGGTTGTTCAGCACTCAATAGTCTATGCGCATGTAGAAACCACGGTCCTTTTTGTTTACAAAAAGGATCGACGTGCTGTATGGCAAGATACTTGGCTCGATCCACCCTTTTGCAAGGTACTCTTTGAATTGGTGTTTGGCCTCTCACCTTTTTGCCAAACTAAGGCGATACATGGGTCTGAATGGAGGGGTCACCACTGGTTGCAGTTGAATCTTGTGGCCCATATGTCACTCTGGTGGAAGCCAAGTCGGTGGGTCTTAGAACACAATCGAGAACTCCGTCAGTAGGGATTTGATCTCTTTATGCATTTCATCCTTCACTTCGTCCTCCACTTTTTATAGCTCATCCAAGATTGATTGAAACCCTTGTCGAATTCGTCTCTTGACCTGCATCGTAGATAAGCTAGCATGGAATTTTAGTGAGGTCGGTGGCAACATCGTACTTAGAATCAACGTAAAGCGACACTATCCCTTTTCAAAGGATCAAGCACTTTGATTCAAAGCACATTAGAGCTTTTTTTTCACGGAGCCAAGGATTTCCTAGCACCATGTCAAATGAGTCAAGAAGTTTGAGTTGCTTCAACGTGACAGTCTGTGTGTAACCTTGAATACAATCTTTTGCTGAACATGTATTGATCATGGATATAGTACGGTTGTCACTGACAACAACTGCCCCATTTGATGGCTTGTACTTCATGCCCACCTGTTGGGTAAAGCCAAGGCTAAAAAAGGAGGTATCCCCTCCACTGTCAACTTGTATGTTCACGGGAGCACCAGGTAGGTGTCCTTGGAATGGCATCATCATATCTCCTCTACTCTTCCGACTGAACAGGCTCCATGACGACAAGCCTGAGTTTGTGATAAACAAAATATTTGTGCAATAGACGCAGCAGATCCCATGATTCACCCACCCAAGTCCACATCTTGTGGGCACGTGTGAATTCGGCTAACACCTTCTAGTCTTTATTTTTCACTGGGTCAAAATCGTCAATCAAATTTACTGTGAACGTGAGGGTGTTTGCTTCAATCAATAGGTCACACAACTCTTGCAAAATGGTCGGTATTGCCACCACTAAGCATGTTTGATCATGCATCTCGTTCGAATATGGAAGGTTTAGTGGGTATTGCCGGTCAGTAAATACAGAATGAGGCTCAACAAGAGGGGACAAATGAGATAAGTTTGAATTTGTAAGAAGTACAAATTGTTTAACATCCTCATTTAAAAACATGAATCCACACTCGTGATCTAGTTTTTCCCATAAGTGGTTCCCACTAACTTCACTCGAGGGTGAGGAAAACCTGCACCACGACCCTGTCGGTACCACGATGGAGCCCATTGTCATTATCACGACCTTGTGACCGGCCCCATCCATGCCCTCCTGTTGCACCATCTCCAAGAGGTGCCGAAGTTGCGGCCAACACTGCGGCCTGTTGCCTACCATTAGCAGCCAGAGGGCACTGGGTCCTAAAGTGGCCAGGCTGTATGCAGTTGTGGCAAAGCCCGTTGCGGAAGGCTGCATTATGACGCTCACGCATCGTCTGCTACTCGTCATTGTCGCAGTTGCACTTGTTTTTGGAGGCTTTGTGCCCACCAGCCTTCTTGGGTGGAGATTTTGCAGTTGCTTGCTCTTTTCCCCATCTTGCTTTTGTCTAATACACTAGCCCCTGCAGCATACATGCGCATTCTACAGTCCTACTGTGCACGCGTGTTTGGCAGTGCATCAGAGTAGTGATCTGGATTCACCGAATACACTTCACTTATGTAGTCACGCAATACCCTCTGGCTTGTCCAAGCCTGGCTGATTGCCATTGTGATGGTCTTTTCCTTCAACTTCTTGCTGGCTAGACCATGACGTAAGTTCTCCAGCAGCAAGCACTCCGGATACTTGAAGGTTTGGGTCCCATTGCCCTCGTTGAAGTTTTCGGCGTCCTCCACGAGTGTAGTGAACTCGCTCAAGTGGACATCGAGCGAGCTACCTAGCTGCCTGAAATCTTGATTCTTGTAGAACGCGCATTGTGCCTCCTCACGCTAGGTGTAGTTCTTACGCATGATAGCTTAGATAACCTCCCATAGCATGGACTACCACTCAAGGTGTGGTTGCTACATGCCTCTCTCTTTGATGTCCTACTTGAAAAGCTTTTCCTTAAGTCGCATTGTGGAGAGGTTACTCCACTGACCGAGTGTCGGCTCGTGGATACGCAGGAAATGCTTCATGCGATTCAGCTAGTCGATCAACTTAATGCTCTTCTGTAAGATCTCCACACTGTGGAGGAAGGACATGCTCATAACGGGCATTGAAGTTGTTGAGGTCGGCGAGTCGTCGTTACCACCGGTGGTGATATCAGCACCTGCGGTCCACTACCATTGTTGATGCATCCACACCAGGGTCACGCTCTACAATGCCTTATAAAAAATTTTCCATCGGGAGCTTGTCTTATGAGCGCCCAAGCGTTGTAGCTGGTGATTACGGTCAAGGTCCCTGATGGCCTGCTCGACATGGGCTAGCAGGTCAGTGAATGCAAACTTCAACACTAATGTCGTCAAAGCATCGGCGATAGTCTCAAGGGCCTTGCACTGTCTGCGTACCTTTATCCACCACATGAGGGTACTATTCATATACACGCCTCCAAGCAATCTTATCTTCTAGAGGAGGCTGTTTTCAGTGACGAAATTTGAGTGGGTGCTGGTCTGCTCCATTGCTGCCACATCGTAGGAAGGGGGGTCCGCCCTCACTCCTCTGGGTGGTGCCACACCTCCACCGTTGGTGGTGATCTTGAGTGGGCTCGCCGCCTTGATAGCCAACTCTGCAAGCCTCCGGTGGTCGTTACAAGTTTCTTCCACGATGACGTCATCTAGCTCGTGCTCACAAAAAATTCCCGTGTGGCTACTTTTAGTGCCTTTGCTATTGTCAGCAACCTCGCTGATGTCGGTAGCTTCATGCGATCCGGCCAGCATCTTGCCCTTCTTGAGCGGTCGTCTTGAGTTTGGCACACAAAAATTGGTGATGACCGTAATCCTCATCGCCCTCGCTGTCGTTGGCATTGTACCCTTTGTTGAGGTCCACACTTAGGTGGTCCTTGAGCGTGTCACCCGTCGCATGGGAGTCGTCCACGTGCACGCCAATGTGCTCGTTGAGCACTTTTCTTTGCTTCCACATGCTTCTCAATGTCACCGGGTTTGGCGCACGTTGTATTTGGCAGTACGGTTGCCTTTTCTTTGGCAACTGTGCTTGCGTGTAACGGGCGTGTCTCCAGCTCCTGCTCTGAAGTCGTCGTCGGAGTTCGCAGAATGGCGTTCTCAGTCCGTGTCAGGGATTTACCCCCTTCGCAAGACTGAGGGGCAATCGTCATCAACGACCCAGAGCAGGGAGACTCGAATATTTCGAGTCTCCGGAGGCCCATTTCCGTTTTTAACCAAACCCCTGGTTTTGGGACCCAAACCGGGGGTTTTTACCTCAAACTTGTGTGTTCGCACGAGTTATTTTGTTAGTTTTATGTCGAAGTTCGTCGTAAACTAACTTTGATTCATGTTTTGTCGTTATGGCGCGAAATC
>SZWC01004143.1:134770-145678 GCA_023375785.1 Penium margaritaceum
TCTCTCTCTCTCTCTCTCTCTCTCTCTCTCTCTCCCTCTCTCTCTCTCTCTCTCTCTCTCTCTCTCTGTCTATCTCTCTCTTTGTGTGTGTGTGTGTGTGTGTGTGTGTGTGTGTGTTTGTAGCTCAGTGTGTGTTTTTGTGTTACTCTACAAATCTTCCCCTTATTGATAATCTCTCCCTATATTTAAAATTTATGTGATATTGTCTTTGTCTTCCCTACCATTTCCTTCCATTTTTCCTATTATTTTTATGCATATCATTTAATTTTCACGTTATGGATTTTTTTCATTTATAACAAGTCTCAATACATCCATCCAATTCATGATAACAGTTCTGCATCTTCATCAATATCTTATCAATCCTTTTTTATGTTCCTCAATCTCCATCTGTTTATCCTTTTTATTTCTTCATTCACCTCAAATCTAAAGAGGTTGGATTTATACAGTCAAGGATACGTTTAATTATTAAAAATATAATTGGTCTCTTATGGATTGTTGCAACAGTCAATTCATGCAACATATAAATGCCCTCATTTTCATTTGAGGTTATATAATGGAAAATGAGGAAAAAATCATTACCCACTTGTTATTTAAGTGCTAATGGATGTTTATAACTGAACTTGTTTTTATTAGATAAATATTCCATGTAACGGGCTGAGTCTCCTACTCCTACCCTGAAGTCGTCTTCGGCTCCCCGTTAGGGGTCAATCCCCTGCATTAGACAGAGGGGTTATCGTCATCAACAACCCAGAGAAGGGGGTCTCAAATATTTTGAGTCACCATAGGCACATTTCCATTTTCAACCAAACCCCTAGTTTTGGGACCCAAACCAGGGGTTTTTACCTCGAACTCGTGTGTAGGCACTAGTTATGTGGAAATCGTCGCGTGCGAGGCACGTAGGCAATTTTGCTGGTTTTTGCAACGAGTGCAAGGGGAGGCGAGGGCACGAGGCCACGATGCCTTGCCCTCAAGGCCCTTGTGGCCTCTCAGCCGCCGATCATGCTGAAGCTACAATCGGTGGCTGGCGACTGGTTGGTCGGTGGCCGGCTGGTTGTTTGGCCAGCTGTCGGCCATCCAACTGGCCAGTAGCGAGCTGGCCGACAGCCACCGAAGTGCTGGCCGCCAGACCTCACGGACTTTGTATTGGCCGTTGACAGCAAGGACTGCTAGCGGTGGCTGAACAGTTCTGTTTGCCATGTATGGAGCCAGTAGGCTCACATGAAACGCGTCATGTATTTTCATACTCAATAGAAGTTGGAATCGGTATGCCACTAGCCCGATGCGTGCCTCAATGGAAAACTGCTTCATCCACTTCGGTAGACGTTTTCTTGCCCCTAGCGACCTGCTGAAGGTTTTTAGTGCTTAACAACACTTTTTCACTGATATCAAACGAGACCTCCCTGCGACCTTTGTCGACACATGTTGTTTTTCAGTACCGGGCGGCTTGGAGGTGACCCTTCGCCACCTGTAACAAGGAGTCGATGCGCTCGTCAAAGGCTTGAGGGGAAGGAACTTGCCCTTCTGTGCTCCCACTCTTCACCAATGAAGAGGTTACCATTGGATGCCAACCACTATTTAACACAAACGGTCTCAAATGTGTGGACTTCTTCACCGAGTTGTTCACCGCAAACTCTGCCAGTGCTAGGAATTCCTCTCAATCATGCATGACATGGTCCATGTACATGCAGAGCATCTGCTCTATAGTGCAATTCATGCGCACTGTTTTTTTGTCAGTTTGAGGGTGAAATACTGTCAACATTAGTGACCCACTGCCGAATTTTTCTTGTATCTTTTGCTAGAACTTACTAGAAAATTTTTGATCTCGATTGGAGATAATGCGCAACCACAAGCCGTGGTACTTTATGACACCCTCAAAGAAGAGACGAGCACTCTCCTCTCCATTCACGTTAGTGGTTGTAGAAATGAAGTGTGTCATCTTCGTCAAAAGATCCACAACCATGAGTATTGCATTGTGGCCACGGGCGGTGTTCGGAAGACTAGTCATGAAATCCGTGCTGACGCACTCCCATGGTGTCCCACAAATGGGAATTTGTTTGAGGAGTGAAGCAGGCTTCTTATTACTAGCCTTATTTTGAAGACATGGGTTGCATGTCATGCAATACTTACGGTCATCAACACTCCTCCCTAGCCACCAATAGTGGTCTAAGAATGCTTGTACGGTCATTCGGGGTCCCACATGACCTGCGACGGGCGATTTGTGGAACTAGGAGATAACGTTTGCTCAAGGTTTCTCAAATTTGGCACAACAACTTGTTCTCCATGCCTAAAGATTCGTGTGGCCTCCACCAAGCTCTACTTGTCCATATTTTGAGTCTTGAAACCAAGAATCCACATTGTATCCCATCGTGATCCTGCTTACAGAACCGTTGTAATGGATAATCTCTTGTGGTGTTTGCCACAAAGGTGGAGGGGGATCTGGTGATTGTACTGTTGCTGTTGCAATGGCCAAAAAACACCCACTGACCTTGGTGGTTGCTTTAATTTCCAGAAGGGTGTCGGCTTAGTGGATTAGCAACATTGATGTCTCTTGAAAGATATTCCCATGTAAACGAGAATCCGCTTAGGTATTCGCTCCAACAGGCCAGTCGTCTTTACAAGTTTGGTTGCGTTTGGAAAAGCATCAATGGATTTCATGTGAGCTTGGTTAGCCGTGCTACCAAGGTCGAATAACCTTGCATAAACCATCAAAAATAGTTTGCAAGGCCAAGGAAAGACCAAATCAACCCAAGCTTTTCGATGCGTGGCCTGTTCATAACGCCTTGGACCTTTTGTGGGCCAACATGGATGCCTTCCTTATCGACGATGTGTCCAAGGTATTCGAGCTCCTCTTGTGCAAACTTGCACTTGCTCACTTTTGTGTAGAACTTCTGTTCCCGCAAGATTGTGACAACTTTGTGCAGATGGTTCATGTGCTCTTCCATTCATTTAAAGAAAACCAGGATGACAACTAGGCAAACCACGACAAACTATTGGAGTTGCTTGGCGTACGTTCGGTTCAATTCTCCTTGGAAGGTTGTCGGGGCATTTGTAATCGTGAAGCATAACACCATGAACTAATATTAACCCATGTGCATTCGAAACACAGTTTTTGGCGCATCAGCTTTTGCGATGCCGATACGATGCTACCTTTTGAGACAAATCCAAGGACGAAAAAACTTTTGCATCTCGGAGTTGGTCAAAAAGGTCCTCAATCCGCAATAAGGGGGATCGATCTTTTCACTGTCAGCTTGTTCGTCGCCCAGTAATCTACGCACATGCGTAAACCATTTCTGTTTTTGTTCACAAAAAGGAAAAGCGCACTGTACGGCGAGATATTGGGCTTGATCCACCCTTTTGCAAGGTCTTCTTTGATTTGGCATTTGGCCTCTCAGCTTTCTACTGGACTAAGGCGATGCATAGGTCTGAATGGAAGATTCGGCTGTGGTTGTATCGGAACCATGAGGCCCATGTGTCTTTCTGGTGGAAGTCAGAACGGTGGGTCTAAGAATACGTCCAAAAAATCCACTAATAGAGACCTGATCTCTTGTGGCGTGTCTTCCTTCACGGTGTCCTCCACTTTTTGTAGCTGAGCTAAGAATCATCGACAACCGTGTTGAGTACCTCCAACGTGACACTCTCTGTGTACCATTGAATGTAGATTTTTGATTTTCTAGTACCGATCACAGTTATCGTACGGTTGTCATTGACAACAACTGTGCCATTTGATGCTTCATACTTCACGCCAATCTGTCAAGAAATTCCAAGGCTAACAAAAGAGTCATCTCCTCCATTGTCAACAAGTACATTCACGGGAGCACCAACTAGGTGTCCTTTGAACTACATCGTCATGTTGCCTCCACTCCTCGGACTGAACAGACTCGACGGCGGCATTTGCTTGAATCTTTGTGTCACACAAGTCTTGCACTATTGTCGCCGTTGCCACCACTAAGCATGTACAATCATGCATCTCACCTAGAGATCCAAGGTTTAGTGAGAAATTTTGGTCAGCAAGTTTAAAATGTGGATCAACAAGAGAAGGGAAGACAACAGCGAAATTTGAACTTGTCAAAAACTCCAATTCTTTAACATCCTTATACAAAACCATGAACGATATCGTGATCCAATTTTACCCCTGAGTGGTCCCCACTGACGTCAATCAGGGGTGCGGGAAACCGGCCCCATGGCCCTATCTGTTTCCACGACAGGGCCCATTGCCGCAACCGCGACCATGTCCACGACCCTATATGCGGCCTCCTACTGCACCATCCTGACGAGGTGCTACTACTCGAGCTAACACTGCAGCCTCGTGTCCACCCCCTGTAGTTTGAGGGTATTGAGCCCTAAAGTGGCCCGGCTGCATGCAGTTATGGTAGATTCCTTCACGGAGGGATGTGTTGCGACGCCCATGCGCCACCTACAGCTTGTCGTTCTCGTGGCTGCGCTTGTTGTTGGGTTCCTTGTATCTAGGAACCTTTTTGGTTACAGGGTTTGTAGGCTACTTGCCCTTGGCTTTGCCTTGCTGTGATGCTGTCCCATCAGCCCGTACAATGTCCATGCGCATGTCGCGGCCTTGGTGTGCACGTTCGTTTGGCCGTGAATTAGAGTAGTGCTTTGGGTTCGCTGAATACACTTTGCTCATGTAGTAGCGCAATGCCCTCTAGCTTGTCCAAGCTTGGCAAGTGGCTGTCGTGGTGGTTTGTCTTTGAGCTTCCCTTTGGCAAAACCATCACACATGTACTTCAGCAGCATGAACTCCGGGTACTTGAAGGTCTGAGTCCCATTGCCCTTGGTGAAGCTTTCGGCTTTTTCCACGAGTGCGGCAAATTCGCTCACGTAGGAATCGAGTAAGCTGCCCTGCGGCCTGAATTCTTTGATCTTATAGAAGGCACACTGCGCCTCCTCACGTTGGGTGCATTTCTTGCGCATGATCACGGAATAGGCCTCCCACGGCATGGGCTGCCACTCGAACTGCGGCTGCTGCGAAGTCCACTCCTTGACCACATTCTTGAAGAGTTTGTCTTCAAGCCGCGTTGTGGCAAAGTCGCCCCACTAACTGAGTGGAGCCTTGTGGATACGTAGAACGTGCTCCATGCGGTTTAGCCACTTGGTCAGCTTCACGGCCTTCACACTATGGAGGAAGGACGTTTTCATGACGGGCCTTGAAGTCGTTGAGGTAGGCAAGTCATTATTTCCACTGACAATGGCATTCACACTCGCGACACACTGCGCTTGCTGTTGCATCCACACCTAAATCACGTTCTGCAACGCCTTGTCAAGGTTATTGCATGGGCTGCTTGCTTCATGGATGGCTAGGCGCTATAGCAGGTGATCACGGTCAAGATCCGTGATGCTCTGCCCGACGTGGGCGAGCAGGTTGGCAAACGCAAAATTGAGCTTTGATGTCGTTAGAGCATTGGCAATAGCCTCCACGGCATCGCGTTGCCCGTGCACCCTTACCCACTAGAAGAAGGTATGGTTCGCGTACACGCCTCCAAGAAGTCCCACCTTTGGAAGGAGAATTTTGTCTGCGACGACGCTCGAGTGGGCGCTTTATTTCCCCATTGTGGCCACATTGTAGGAAGAAGGGTTCCCTTTGATTCCTCTTAGTGGTGCCATATTTCCACCATCAGTTGTGATCTTGGGTTGGCCTGCGGCCTCGGCAATAATCTCCGCGAGCCTACAACAGTCAATGCAAATTGGCTTCGCGGCGACGTCGTATGGCTCGTTCTTGTAGGAACTTCTTGTATGGCTTCTTTTAGCGCCCTTGCTGCTCTCGGTAGTCTCGCTGCTGTCGGCAGCTTCAGGTGATGCGGCTGGCGTCTTGCCCTTTGCGACCAATCCGCTCAACTTCACTGCACCACGATGGCGATGGTCGCGATCCTCATCGCCTTCGCCATCGTCAGTGTCCTACTCTTTCTCGGGGTCTCCCCCCGGGAGATCCTCCTCCATCAAGTCCTTCGTTGTGTGAAGGTCGCTCACGTGTGCGTCAATGAGCTTGTTGAATACCTTTTCAACCTCTGCAGGCTTCTCGGTATCGCTGAGGTTGGTGTTGGTTGCCTTCGGAGGTACAGTAGCCCTCGGTGGTACGGTTGGTTTTGGGTTGGCAATTGTGCTCGCGGCGGTGGCTCCCAATATTTGGAGTACGGCAAGAGATCGTGGCAAGACCATCACCACCTTGCCCTTGTTGGTCTTGGAAGGCTTGGCACTTGCCATCTTTTCGCACGTGCAACTAGCACGTGAAAACCGCTGTGAGAATCACCCCACAACGTTAAGGAGGAATCGCCTCCCACAAACCCCTTGCACTCACGATCGGTGAGGCAAGGATAAATTAATTTTCTATGTTTCTAGCCCACCACGTGTGCACAAGGTCGTGGGTTTTGAAGCTAGTCTGCCTCATCCATGACTTACGACGATTGGAAAGGACTAGTACCTAGGCAAACAGAAAGTTATAAGACAAGGAAATGACAAGAGATGTGAGTTTCACTCACAAAACAATAGCAAGGAGTGCAAAGAGGAATTCTAAAAATTCCTAAAAGTTATTTCCCTCTTTATTTTACTTCTTGTCTTCCCGTTGTATTCTTGTCTCCCTTGGTCTTCTCTTCACGCTCTTTGCCACCTCACGCGTTCTAGGGCGGCGTCTTTCCTTGAGCCGGCGACGTTGGCGGGCTGCCAAAAATGTTCAAGGTGTCACCCTCCTTTTAAGGGTGATCTCAGGCCGTGAGAGTCCCTAAGCTGCAAAGAAGCACTGTTCCAATTTTTTGGATGAGGGAGTTTTGAACGAGCCTTGAAAATGGGGAGGCCTTTGTTGTTTTTAAGGGTGGGAACTCACCACCCCGCTCCACAAACTTCTTCCTAGTACTTTGGAAGTGAGGAGAGGTTGGAAGGAAGAGTCTCCACCAAGTAAAGCACTTTTCAAGCTCTCTCACGTACTTTACGGGGCTTCTATCCGTGAAGTGTAGATGTTGTAGTCCCTTTTTGTGTTTTTGCTACTGCTTGCACCTGTCGGCGGCGTTTTACTTATGTTGTAGCCACCGTTTACGTCAAACCTTTGGCTGCGTGGGTTGTTTGGCATTGATACCACTATAACGGGCTAAGTATCTAGCTTTTGCTTTCAAGTCTTTGTCAGAGTTCGCAAAATGGCGTTCTCAGTTTGCGTCAGGGGCTTACCCCCTTTGCAAGATTGAGAGGCAAATGTCATCAACGACCCAGAGAAAGGAGACTCAAATCTTTTGAGTCTCCGGAGGCCCTGGTTTTGGACCAAAACCAGAGATTTTTACCTCAAACTCATGTGTTTGCACGAGTTATTTTGTTTGTTTTACGTCAAAAATCGTCGCGAACAAAATTTGATTTACGTTTTGCCGTTGTGTCATGAAATCATCGCGTGCAAAGCACGCTAGCAATTTTGCGCGAGCTCTCTTGACTTCACCCTCGATCCCCTTATCCCTTGTCCTCGCTTGCTTGTTTTTGCAAGGAGGGCGATGGGGGGCGAGGGCACAAGGCCACGAGGCCTCGCCCTCAAGGCCCTCGTGGCCTCTCAGCCACTGATCGAGCTCAGGTTGCAATCGACAGCGGGCGGCTGGCCGGCCGGTGGCCGGCCAGTCGATTGGCCGGCCGCCGGTCGTCTAGCCGGCCGGCAGCGAACTGGCCGGCCGTGAGCAAAGTGATGGCCGGCGTCCATCCCTCGCTGACGCGAGGGGTGGTGCGCAACCACCCCTTGCTTAAGCAAGGAGGGAGGGGCGAAGCGGCCCTCTCGTACATTCTAATTTTGAACAAAATATATGCATGTAGGTTGTACTCAAAATGAATCAACAGATGAACAAATTTTAAGAGTTTTGTGATACATGTCATTGTTCTGGGATAACTCATTGAGGTTATACATTATGCATATGAATAACGAGAGAAAGTGAGCTTTCAAAAACTGAAAATGCTTATGGAGCGTATGGGGAATATGCATAATAGTCTGTTATAGGGGATAAAAGTTTCTTAGATTCAATTTTCACAAGATTAACATCCATTATGGAAAATTCTTCAACATAGATGATTGAAAAATCATCATGACGTGGTATGTTTTCATCAAACTTGAAGGCAGTACCATTGGATATAATGTTAAGATAAAAATGAAAGAAAACACCTCAGGGAACATCATGTAGACTAAATAATTAACCAATGTAATATTTTAAGCTATGGTTTCAACCTTTAAAATCCATGCCTCTATGATTGCAATGCAGATTTTCTTTCTTTTCCATAGAAATGTGCCATCCACCCTTGTCTATTTTACACATTTGTTTATGAAATCTGGTAGCACATAAGGTGATGGAATCTTGTTAAAGTTTTTTTTTTCTTTGTTTTCATGCATAGTAGTAAGAAAAAATCATGAATGGAAATAGAATTGTTTTTATAGGAAGAAACAAGCGTGGAAAAGCTGGTGATAATGTCTTTGAAATACCAAAAGGTATGTACATCTGTATTTGAAAATCATTTTTGATGCTAATACACTAACCCTGGAATAGTCTTTGGATCATCAATTTGTTTTAAGAAATGAATAAAAATTGAACAGTTTATTATTGATTTAAAAAACATAAGACGGTATTTACATAAGTTTTCTAGTTTGTGTAGAGGGGACATGTTCTAAAATGATAAGAAGTTTGTGACCTAATGCATTTTGTTGCCGTTTCGGGTCCTCTTGAAAATGTATGGAGATATGTTGCAATTTTCAATTTCATTTCGTCATAAAATTATTTTCTAAAATGACAATGAGCACTATGTACCTCTCTTCTTATATTTGTGTCAGTAATTTGTTTTGTGTTATCAGTAGATGATAAGACAACTATATCTTGATATGATAAAAACAAAAATTCCATTTTCAATGATCGAAGGAAAGAAGAACAGAAGAGCACCCCGTTGTGTTAAGGAAGTAACCGATGTGGGAAATAAGTATTGGATATACCTTAGTAACCAGGAAAGGTTTTGGTTATTGAAATACGGAATGATTAACACCCTATGGCTGGTAAATGTATCTAGAATAGAAAGTGATCATTGGTCATGGACTTTCTTGTTATGATTTGTTTTTGAAAAATTGATCCCTATGGCTTGATTGACACAACCAAGTACCTACATGATTTGATTCACCCAACCAAGTTTATACAGGTCAATGTGGATACTTTGGTGGGTAAATTGTAAGGTTTCATTTAATAAATTGCATTATCAAAACTCTCAATTAGTTACAAAATGTTTCCATAGAACGTTTTACCACACAAAAGCCCAGGTACATGATTGAATCTCATGTTATCATTTTTTACATAATGGGTCTTGGAAAATAGAATCAATCGTGAGGTAAGAGAAATGTTTAATTGAAGTGTTGAAAAGCGCTGTATTTAGTTTGGAAAATGAGTAAAGAATGAATTCCGTTATGCATAACCTAGATTATTGGCCATGGATGGTGTGGAAGTTTTTCAATCCTATAGTAAGATTTCAAGAACTAATCTACCTGAAAAGCGTTGCAAAACGTTGGTTTTAAAAAGTTCCATTGTTGCGTATTAACAAATTGGTTTTATGACTCTCAATGTTTAGTGATTTTTGATTTTTTCAGCGGTCGTCCTTGGTGAATGGGAGGTAAGTCGAGGGATTTTTGTGTTTGGAAAAGGTACTTTTGGGATGGTTTTAAGATTTCAGAATTTGAATGTTAATGTGTTGAATCTTAAATTTTTGTTATATATGTAGGGATAAATTAATAATTTTTTCATTATAATGGCTTTACTGTTGGTCGTAAGGAAATTAAAATATGCATGAATATGCCTTTCTCAGTTATCCCTTATCGGATATCTTATCATCAATAAAATCATGATTCATGAAATCAAGTAGAATTCATGATAAATATTTTGGTGTTATGTTTTGTTTAGGTTTAGGAGTTCAACTTTATCACCCCCTTAGAATTACTTCTTCAAACCCATAATTGTAGAAGCTCAAGCTTGTGTTTCAGAGGTGGATAGGTTTTTTTAGTTTACAAATTACGAGAACCTATAAGGCGTTGCTCGAGTTTGTCATGATGGATGCTACTGTAAGAATTAGCCATAAAAGAGAATTGAATCTATTCGTTGGGTCTATTTTTTGCTTCATGTTCAAGGAGGGAAGCATATACCCTAGTTCTGAATCAAATGATTTTTCTTTATTCATCAATTTTTTTGGCAAGGGGGGAGAATGTGGAACTTTATTTTATGTGCTATGGTAAGAAGTTGTTACATATGTATAAACACCCCCTTGCAAGATTTACTAAGGGATGTAGGCAACTCCCTGTTGGTTAGTATCTACGGTAGATTCTTCATTATTTGACGTTGAACCTCTTAAAAGAATCATAAAACAATTTTGGTACCCCCGAGTTTTATTGTAGGTCTTAAGTTTATTTTTGGTCGTTTTTTCAAAATGTTCATGATTGTGGCAATAACAAAGGTGTGTGTTGCATGAGAAAGGTGGAAAATCAAATATTAATAGTTCCCTTTTACACATAGTAGGATAATAATGAAAGGAAGAGGAAAGGATATTGTACAGGTACGGCAATTGAAAGAATGGTAGAAAACTCAACGGAATATGTGAACTACCCATGGTATACATAAGGTTAACAACATGAAAATTATGAGCACAGTAGACTCGTTTCCAATCACAAACTATCCTATTTCCCCAAGTCTTTGATTTTGCTTATGCCCCTCAACTTCAACTTTTGAATCATACACAATCTGAGCGGTGTAACTGTTATTCACCACATTGGATCTGGTAGAAGGATTTTTCGGCCCACCACTTTTCCCAGAATCGCGTCGGGAGACCTTCGACATACCGCCGAGAAGCAGTCCTGTTTGGGACCAATTTTGCTATTTCAATTTCTTGACGTGTTATTTGTCCGCTGTACACCCGCCT
>SZWC01004143.1:159598-174598 GCA_023375785.1 Penium margaritaceum
TCCACACACACACACACACACACACACACACACACATGCATGCACGCACGCTTGCACATCTGCGGTGGCGCCGCTGTTGCTCCAGTCTCCGGAGGCTCTCCCTCTTCCGGAGGGTGTCGCATGACGATGTGTCGATGCCCAAACGACTTTGCCCGTGAACAACGGCAATTGACGCACGATGCGGAGGAGTGTGGACCTGCGAGTTGATGGTTGAGGGTCTCGAGTGGGGCCCCCCCGAGTGCTCGGGAACGGCCCACAGATTTCCAGGGTCGGCGTCAGTGCAAGAGACTGGAGCAACAGCGGCGCCACCGCAGACAGAGGTACCACTGCTGCACTGCTGCTTGTCGCCTTTGATGGAAGCGATTGCAGTTGCTGTTTCAGCAAATGCCGCAGCAATATTCATTGGAGGGGGCAGCAAAGGCAGCGATGCTGCGTAGCATGGCCATCGGTGCTGCTGCTGCTGCTGCTGCTGCTGCTCCTGCTGCTGCTGCTGCTGCTGCTGCTGCTCCTGCTGCTGCTGCGACTGCTGCTGCTGCTCCTGCTGCTGCTCCTGCTGCTTCTGCGGCTGGGCCTGATGATGACCAAGCGCCTGGGAGCTCATGCTTCCCAGGTGGGGGAAAGAGATTGAGCGCACAAACTCATCCGCCGAGAATGAAACAGGGCCGGACGGCCGTGCGGTCCAATGATCATCCTTGCTTGCCTGGCCACCCTCAGCGCCGCCATCCTGCAAAGCTGTGATTCTCGCACCGGGTCTACAGCAGGTGTGGAGTTGCGGAAGGTGGGCGACAGAGGGAGGACGCAGGAGAAGTCGCGCTTCGCTACCGCCACCCGGCATTCTGTCTTCGGCACATGCGGTGGCGGCAGCGGCAGCAGCAGCAGCACCCTTTCTGCTGCTTCTGTGTGCGGTTGCTGTAGAACAGGGTGGAGCCGCTTGAACTGCTGCTGCTAGTTGTGCTTAAGGAGCAGCAAACGGGATTGGCGCTTCGAGACTAATTGGAGGTCTAACCGCGCGTCGAGACTGTTTCGGGTCTGCGCGCTTCGACCGCAGCCGGGGACCGGGATCGACCAGTCCCGGTCGAAAGGAGGGCATGGATGTCAAGATAGCTTACGATGATGGTTTGGTTCACGAACACAGGTTCACAATATCTCAGCCAGTAGCGGCGCCGTCTTTCCACATATTTTTCATCCTGTTCGTAGTCGCACGTGTCTATGGTCTAAATCTGTCGAAAACTTTGGGGTATCCTCCCAGGAACGCCGGGGGTCACCGTCAAACCCGCACATGTGTGTCGTCAGTTGAGCTGACTTCCTCGGCGTGTAATCAGCGTCAAACCTGCTGCAGGCAGACGCGACGTTGCGTACGTATGTTGTATCCGTCCCTCGTTCCGCATGTGTTAGAACGTCGAACCTCTCGGTTTGCAAAACATAGGTTTGCAAGTTGAGAATCCTATCCCTGCACCACCGTGCTGGGTCCCAACATGTTGAGAACTTGGATCGCGCATGGATAAACGAGAACCTGGTCCAAGTTCAACTTCTCGATGCCCGCAAACTGTAGTCTCTCGACGTATCGATCGGATGGCTTTGGTCGCAGGGCACTATCCAACGGCTTTCCGTCCTTCCACACATGAGAAGCGGATAGGTAATGGACCAATGACGGCGATGCAATGGAGGACTGTAAATGTAAGGAGCTCGCGACGGAGGTCACCTCATACACTATATGATTATTTTAACATCACCCGACTACCTGCCCTTGGTTGCTCTCTGCGCTCGCCTAGTGGAAATGTTTTATTTTCCTCGGCACTACGTTGTGCATCTGGGCCCTCCGGTGTGCTCGCCTTCACTACACAGGCTTGGTGCCTCAACGGCTGCCTGTGCCAGCGAGGCACGGCTATTCGACTTGTACAGCACATGCACGTAGCAGCCTACTTGTTATGCATGCTTTTTGCACTTTCTGTTGCAGTATCCTCTCCGGAAATCCGCGTAAAGCGCGGAGATTTCCCATTTCTCGTGCATGAACAAATCACGTTTTCCGACACTTTGTCAGGTGAGCCCCCCCCTCGCCCACCTTTCCGCCTCAGCTGTCCATTTCCGTCCCCCCATCGCACGACCATGTGATCAACGAAATTGACATCACCTTTCCTTCCTTGTGCAGGCACTAACCATCCATGGCCTAGCAACCCCTTCTATCCGGGCAAGTCCGGAGGGCACGCACTGAAGGACTACGCGTCGGTGGCGTTGATGACCCCTCCTCTCTCACTCGCCGTCAACGCGCCTTCTGCTGGAGCTACTTTTACCCGGTGGATGGTGACCGCGTCCAGTGTCGCATTTGCGACAAGGCGAGCGTCGAGCGGACGCTTAGTGTCCGTAATTGCAACACATCCGGGATGTGGGGCCACATCACGGTGTACCATCGCCGTGAGGCCCAGCTTCTTGCATCGTCTGGTCGTGGCACTCACCGGCTCCTCCGTCAAGTGAGCTACATCCCCATCGACGAGACTCGCCAGCTCCTCAGCCGTTCACGTGGGGTCTGGGACCCCTCCTACTTTCGCAGCTGTTTTTGGAAGGCTGTGGTGGAGAAAGATCTCACGTTTAACGTCGTCGAGTCAGATTGGCTGTAGGAGGCGGTTGAACACGCAAACCCGGCCGCCGAGCTGATGTCCGAGAAGACCATCGCTCGCGACATCACCGGCGCCTACCCGCGTTTTCGCGATGCTACTCGCGCACTACTCCATGACTGCATGGACGGCTTCACGTCGGAGGCAAACGACAATTTCATCGCGGTGACGGCGCACGGAGTGTACTGTTACAAACTCATCGGCTGCATCATCGGCTTCGAGCCTCTTCACGGTGCGCACGACGCCATGCAGCTGTTCACAGTTTTCTGCAACATCGTCAACGATTGGGGTTTGTGGGGGCGTGTCCATTGCCTCACGATGGACAACGCCTCCGCCAACTTGGCCATGGTGCGGCATTTGGTGGCCTCGTGCCCTAATTTCACCGACGGCCATTTTCTGAGCTGCTTCGACCACGTGCTGAACCTCGGCGTCGGCAAAGTTCTTGACTGTGCCGCGGTGGACCGCATCATCGCACTCATTCGAAGCATCGTCAACTTCATCAATAGGTCTCCACAGCGCGAGGCATCAGTCGAAGATTTTTTCACGGACAACCACAACATCTCGTACCGGAAGCTGAAGCTGGACTCGCGCACTCGCTGGAACAGCACCGTCTACATGCTACAGAACGCCTATAGCCAACGCGAGCCGCTGGAACGTTGGCTGGACAGTGTGGGCGCGCACGACATGCGATTGTCCACCTACCAGTGGGCGACCATCGACATGCTCCGACAGGTCCTCGAGCCATTCAAAGAGATGAGCGAGGATGTCAGTGGGGAGACTTTCCCCACTGTTGGCCTACCTATCCCCTAGTACAACAAACTCCTCGACCACGTGCAGCTCCACGCCGTCCAGTGCAAGGAGGCAGCTGCGTCCCACGGAGAAGAAGATGACCCCATGGACGAGAATGAAGACTTGCTCCAATTGCAAGCCGCCATGGCGCCCGTGCTGCGCGACGCATGCGCGTACATCAAGCGCTACTACTCGCACACGGGAGAGGTGCAGTACCTCGGTACCTACCTCGACCCTCGCTTCAGCAGGAGGTACTTTGAAGATACCTATGAAGGGCATGACGATGACGTGCATCCGGACTACGTGATGCGCAGCATCATGGCGCTCCTGGAGCCGTACAAAGCACAGTTCATCGCTCGCCGCCGGGCTGCTCTTCGCGTCGATGACGACGTGTCCGACGATGTTGACGATGACATCGTCGTTCCAACGATGCCACCAGGTCAGGATGCTAGCGTGGTAGAGGAGATGCTCGACATGCTCCTTGGTGTTGGTGGTGCGGACTTGGTGCGTCGTGGCGCTGGCGTCTCTAGCGGACCAGAGGAGAATGCGCCGGAGGACAGTCCGCCCGTCTCTCCACGGGCTGCTGCCAAGGACGGCCTCGACAACATCCGCGGCGTGTATGCCTCGGGTGCAAACAGACACCCTCTCGTGGACAACTGGTCTCAGCAGCCGGTCCCTGCATCCTCCAGGATCGCCGCCAGGAGGCAGGCACCCGCCCCGGACAACGACGCCCCACGTGACTATGCACGCTTCAACGTGCTATCTCCGCCGGCGGGTACGGAGGAGATCAACGTCGTCAGACATGGTATCCGCGGACGGCGGACTCGCCGCCGTGCAGAGGTCTTTGCGCAGCCCATCCCAGAGTAACGCTTCATGCAGGCAGAGGTGGACCAGTACTCTTCCATGGACTGCCTGGCAGTGGGCACTGACATCCTTGCATTCTGGTCCACGAACAGGGACACATTTCCCATCCATCACGCAGCCGCAATGGACATGCTTGCTGCACAGGCGTCGTCCTCTGCTTGTTAGCGGGCATTCTCACGTGCCCGTCACACATCTACAAATTTTCGTAGGCGCATGGCAGACATGACCATGCGTTGCCTTCAACTGCTCAAGAGTTTGATTGCCTCAGTTGGAGTGCTGATACTGCTCAAGAGAAGCAGTATCAGAACAACTTGTGCTGATACTGCTTCTGTTGCTGCGTCAGCCGCCGGTGCCGGTACTGCTCCAGAAAATCTGCCATTTTGCCGTACGGGCGTTTCCTGACCCTCTTGATTTCCGCAGCGGCTTGCACAAATCACGGTGTGGCTGGTGGCTGCGGCCGCTGTTGACACTGCTGCCGACAATGACAACGGAGGCGGAGCGGCGACTGCATGGAAATGGGAGGCAACAGTTTCAATGAGCGTGGCAATGTGAGGAAATGGACTCGCCTGTGGCGACAGAGGAGCGTCGCGTTTGTTGCCTGGGACGGCGCCATTGTTGGATTCGCGGATGCTGACGTCATCATTGCAGGCCACATTTCCACCCGCATTGACGGTGCAAGGGTCATCAATGCTAGCCAGACCATCTTCCGCGTCGCTGACGTCAGCGGCGGCGCTGCCGATTGTCTCGCTGTCGACTGGGACGTCCGCGGCTAGCAAATCGAGCAGGCGGGCAAAATCGTCCAGCTGTTGCTGCACCAAGAGCGGGTCTTCCAGCAACGGCAAGGACGGCGGCAGCGGCAGCGGCAAGGAGTCGGCTGCTAGCACCGAGACGCCGGCTCCCAACGTGCTGATGACGTCGTCAACAACAGCGTGGTCCATGCCGTCTGCTTCTCCTCCTGCCGCTTGCAAAAGCGCCCACCGATTGTTGGTTCGCACTGACGCTCCTGCCGTTGCCGGTGGGATCGTTGGCGCGCACAACGGTCTCTGGCAAGAAGCGCGCACCGCTGCCTTGTTGGTGGTTGGGATGTGTTATGTTCTCTGTATGCCCTTAGTCCAATCAGCGGAAGATTTAGACTGGGTATGCACTGAGCTTGTAGCGCAAGTCCCCCAACGACATGCAAGAGAGGCTGAGAGAGACAAGGCATGCACTGCTCATCCTTGTGGAGTAAGTCCCCTTGGTCTACTGTTGGTAGTCTACCTGGTGCATGTTTTGTAGGACAACTTCCTACAGTCTAGTGGGTGAAGGCACCGTATCCCAAGCGAGAGGTCCAGGGTCGAATCCCGCTAGGACCAAAATTTTCTTTGTGACTAAAGAGGGCCAAGGAAGCTTCCTAGAAACTTCTAAGGTCCAAGGTGGATCAAGCGCCACTTGGCGGTCACAGAGGGTGCCATGTCATCAAAGCTGATGACACTGTCTAGGGTGGCCTTGGGGGGAGGCCCCTCCAAGGAGCCACTGGGAGCACTGACCTGAGACTATATAAGGCCTGTCATTTGCATATGATAACATATCATCTCTTACTCTTGAGACTTGGGAGAAAACTAATCCCTTGTTGGCCACCAAGAAAGAGGGTAAAGAACAAGTGCAAGTGCACACTTTGGTGTGTAGCATTGCCAGTTGGGTGAGAGTTTGCAACACTCTCCGGCCACGGTTGGGACAAGCTAAGTGAACCTTTCAGTGTGGAAACACCACTCTGTGGGTGATCTCTACCTTGGTTGAAATACCAAGGGCGGTCGGCGGTTTGCCTGTCGGCGTCGTTTACTCTAGATTGTGGCCAAGTGCGGAGTGACAAAGGGTTATGGGCCCACACTGATCGGGAAACTTGGTTCTTTGTACCACCGCTCAGTTTATGTGACAGGTACCTCCGCAGCAGAAAAGACACCACTGCTCCATCTGCTTCATCGTCGGTCCACTTGGACCAAGGCACGCATTGTGAGAGACCAGACACGGGTTGGACCCATGGTCCACTTTTGCTCTCCACGGACAAGGAACGAGGATACGCCCTGCCATTGTTGGTATGACCCTTGAGTCCTAAGCAGGTTACGCTCTGCCCTTGTGGGTACGACCCCGTGTCTGTGGGAGCACTTCCTCCACAATAGCTAAGAGACCATCGGCTGGAGGGGTATGCAACGGACTGCGCCTTGAAAATCTGTAGCAGTTATCAGCCTCATCAGCCTACATCGGCCTCAACGAAGCAGAACAGCAGAGACTAAGTGACCATCCTTCGCAATCATGCCGGGGGGTCAAGAGATCGTTCCAGTCACCTCACGGCCCGTTGAGTTGGGTGCGGCCAACGCCATCGCACGCTTTGATGGCAAAACCTTCGGCACCTGGAAATGGCAGTTTGAGCTGCTAATGTGCGTGCACGGGTCTCTCGACATGCTGAAAGGGACGGAGGTAGCACCGGAGGACGAGGCAAGCGCGGAATACGCAGGGTGGCAAGAGCGGAATGACATCGCTCTTGCACTCCTCGTCACGTCCATAAGCCCCTCCCTAATCTCCCACATTGAGGGGTGTACGACGGCAACTGAGGCTTACACCAAGCTGACGAACGTGTACGAGTCAACTTCCCTGGCCAATCGACTCTTCATCCTGCAGCGCCTCATCGGGCTGCGGGTGGGCGAGGGGGAGTCCATCTCGGACTTCCTCCAGCAGTTCGAAGGACTGCTTCAAGAAGCCGACGCCATGACCTGGCAGCTCGACCAATAGATGCAGGCCATGATTCTCCTCATGGCCTTGCCGCCAAGCTGGAGCCCCATGATCACCACCTTGGGTGGTTGGGAGGAGTCGGAGTTCACATACCCTCGTGTCTCCGAGTTTGTCCGGAACGAGGCCATGCGGTGCAACAATGGCGTCATCAACAATGCTGCGTACGCGAGTGGCTCGGGAGGCACCTCCTCTCATGGCAACAGCAGAGGCAGTGGCGGTGGGAAGAGCGGCAAGAAGAAG
Source organism: Penium margaritaceum (assembly GCA_023375785.1). Lineage (NCBI taxonomy): Eukaryota > Viridiplantae > Streptophyta > Zygnematophyceae > Desmidiales > Peniaceae > Penium > Penium margaritaceum. The sequence continues at coordinate 166,870 of SZWC01004143.1, forward strand.
GGCAAGTGCCACAATTGTGGCAAGGCGGGGCATTGGGCGCGGGAGTGTCGCGCACCAAAGAAGGAAGGAGGCCGTGGTGGGAGCAGCAACGTGAGTAAGAAGGTGGACTCGACGTCCACGAGCAAGATGGCCGAGAGCAAGGCCCCTCCCAAGGGCTCTGTGCTGTTGCGGCCGGGAGCCTTTGGGCTTGACAGTGGCTCGGACTACCACACCTCTCGCGAGGCATGTGGCTTCTCGTCCCTCACACCGTCCACAGCCAAGTTCCGGTGCGCCAACGGAGGCATCGAGTAGCGGCTGGTGAGGGAGAGAAGGTCATGCACACGCGGCTCAACGGAGCTGACAAGGAGTTGCGGCTGCAGAACGTCGTCTGTATACCAACTTTCGCCGCAAACCTCCTCTCCGTCTCGCGCATTACGGATCACGCAATGACGGTGGTGTTCACACAGAAGGAAGCCATCATCCTCAAGAACGAGGACGTGACGATCACCTACGCTACGTCAGACCTTGTCGCCAAGGTGCCACAAACGGATGGGCTCGACGTTCTGCAGACGAAGAGCGCGGAAGGGCACGCTGGGGCGGTAGAGGTAGTAACAGAAGCTGCACCATTGCCGAACGCCAAGACACCATCCATGCCGCCTGCTGTGGCGGCTAAAGACACGGGAGCAGCAACTGCAAAGCTGTGGCACAGACGCCTTGGGCACGTGGCCGACAGCACCCTGTAGGTCATGTAGGAGCAGAAGCTTGTACGTGGGCTAGAGGGGTGTGAGCTGAAGGGTGGATGCAACGCTGGGTGTGAGGCTTTCCTGCGAGGCAAGACAAAATGGAAACGCTTCTCCAAAAATGGTCGCAAAGCAGAGGGCATACTCGACCTCGTCCATAGCAACGTGTGTGGCCCCATGCGCACCACGTCCAACGGTGGCTCCAAGTACCTCCTCACCTTCATCGATGATTACTCTCAAAAGGTGTGGGTGTACTTCCTCAAAACGAAGGGAGAGGTGCTGGAGCGTCTGCAAGAGTTTGTCGCCATGGTGGAGCGACAAACCGGGCGGAAGGTCAAGGCCCTGCGGAGCGACAACGGCGGAGAGTATGAGGGGTGCAAGCCATGGCTTCGGGCACACGGCATTGTCCACCAACCTACTACCCCCTACACACCGCAGAGCAACGGCGTGGCCGAGCGCATGAACCAGACCATTTTGGCCATGACGCGAACCATGATGTTCGACTCAAAGCTCCCTCCTCGCTTTTGGGCGGAAGTAGCGCACACTACATGCTACCACATCAACCTCATGCTTGTTGCAGCACTGCGCAGCAAGGGGATAGAATAGGAGCAAAGTGCAGAACGCATGACGCCGCACAAGGCGTGGTTGGGAAAGAAGCCGGATGCCTCTCACCTAAAGGCATTCGGCTGCACGACTTGGGCCAAAGTCCAAGACAGGCAAGGAGCGGGGAAGTTGGATGCACGTGCGCGCAAGTGCATGATGATCCGCTACGAGGCTGCGCACAAGGCGTACAAGCTGTGGGACCAGGCAGTAAGGAGAGTCATCACCTCCAGAGATGTGACCTTCCAGGAAGAGTCACATAGCAAGGGAGAACTGCTGGACCCAGAGAACTCTCCAAAACAGGGAGAGTGGATCGTACTGCGGGAGGCGGGTGACACACCCCCGCCTCACTCGCGTGGGACGCCAGTGGCCATAGACAGCGAGGCTGCCAATGCAGGGAGAGCGTCCACTCAGGCTGAATTGGAGTTGACATCCGACACCGCGTCGGAGACATCCGAGGCCTCCTCGGAAGCCAGCGGCTCTTCCCTCCCAGTGACCCCTCCTGGGGAAGCACAGCAGCAGCAGCAGCACAAGCAGCCAATACCAGCACCACTGCGGCGCAGTGAGCGCCAAGCAAAGCTTGCAAAGCAGTACGACGGAGGGAAGGCTGAGTGGACTGGCCTGAGCTGGTCGTGCCTTGCGTAGGGAGAGCCGGCTACCATCACCAAGGCTCTCTCGTGGCTGGACGCCGGTAAGTGGAAGGAGGCAATGGAGAGCGAGCTCGCCTCCATCGAAGAGAACGGAACGTGGGAGCTGGTGGGCAGACCACCAAACGCACACGTGGTGGGCGTGAAGTGGGTCTTACGCATCAAACGCAAGCAAGACAACAGCATCGACAAGTACAAGGCAAGGATCATCGCGAAAGGGTTCTCGCAGAGAGCAGGGTCTGAGTACGACGAGACCTACTCTCTTGTCGTGTCTTTCCCCTCCATCCGCACCTTGCTGGCTGTGGCTACGACGCGCAACATGGAAATCCACCAGATGGACGTCAAGACCGCCTTCCTCTACGGGAAGCTTGATAAGGAGATACTAATGGAGGTGCCCGAGGGTGTCAAAGCCAAACCCGGCCAGGTGTGTCACCTCATCAAGGCGCTATACGGGCTGAAACAGGCCCCAAGGATCTGGTACAAGGAGATGGACAGCTTCATGGCTGGCCTTGGCTTCTCGCACTGCCACAACGACCCCAGCGTGTATGTGCGTGCGGATGACCAGGGGCTGTTGCTGGTAGCGCTGTACGTGGATGACCTGATTCTGGCCTCCACCTCCATGAAGGCCCTCGAGGCCCTCAAGGAGAAGCTGCATGGGCGGTTTCAGATGAAGGACATGGGCGAGCTTGCATACTACTTGGGCATTGCCATACATCGCAACTGAGCTGCAGGCACCATCGAGCTCAACCACACAAAGTACATCTCACAGGTGCTTCGGCGCTATGGCATGGAAGACGCCAAACCCCTCAGCACTCCTCTCCCCACGAAGTGCAATCTCACCTCCGCCCACTCACCCAGCATGGAAGCCGAGCACTGCGAAATGCAAGATGTGCCGTACCAGTCTGCGGTGGGTAGCATCATGTATGCCATGGTTGGCACGCGGCCGGACATGTCCTTTGCTGTGGGGCTAGTCGGTCGGTTCCTGGCCAACCCTGGGCCACTCCACTGGCAGGCCGTGAAGCGCATTTTGCGCTATCTCAACAAGACACGGCACATGGGGCTGTAGTACGGCGGCCTTCAAGGAATAGACCCTTTGCGTCTCAAGTGCTACACCGACGCAGATTTTGGAGGCAACGTGGATGATAGGAAGCCCACCTCGGGCTTTGTGTGCCTTGTGAACGGCGGCGCTGTGTCATGGGCCAGCCGCAAGCAGGGATGTGTCTCCATCTCAACCGTAGAAGCTGAGTACGTGGCGCTGTCTAAGGTGTGCAAGGAGACGCAGTGGCTACGCAGCTTGCTCGCTGAGATGCATGCACCACAGAAGGAGGCCATAGTCGTCCACGTCGACAACCAGAGCGCGATGGACATCGCGTTCAAGGACACCCTCTCCAGGCAGACCAAGCACATCGACATCCGCTATCACTACACGCGCGACCTCGTCGCCAAGGGAGTGGTGGATCTGCAGTACATCGCGACCAAGCAGATGCTCGTGGACTTCTTGACAAAGCCGATGGACAGTGACCTGCACATGGCAGGGGCACGGGGCATCGGGATGGTGAGCGCAGCAGATGAGGGCTGAACGGGCGGCCTACGTCACAGGTGGCCGACATCGCTGGGCCTATGGCCGCAGCAGGGTACTAGCCGCAGATGGACGCAGGTACAAGGGAGAGTTTGTTATGTTCTGTGTATGCCCCTAGTCCAATCAGCGGAAGACTTAGACTGGGTATGCACTGCGCTTGTAGCGCAAGTCCCCCAACGACATGCAAGAGAGGCTGAGAGAGACAAGGCATGCACTGCTCATCCTTGTGGAGTAAGTCCCCTTGGTCTATTGTTGGTAGTCTACCTGGTGCATGCTTCGTAGGAAAACTTCCTATAGCCTAGTGGGTGAAGGCATTGTCTCCCAAGCGAGAGGTCCGGGGTCAAATCCCGCCAGGACCAAAATTTTCTTTGTGACTAAAAAGGGCCAAGGAAGCTTCCTAGAAGCTTCTAAGGTCCAAGGTGGATCAAGCGCCACTTGGCGGTCACAGAGGGTGCCATGTCATCAAAGCTGATGACACTGTCTAGGGTGGCCTTGGGGGGAGGCCCCTCCAAGGAGCCAGTGGGAGCACTGACCTGACACTATGTAAGGCCTGTCATTTGCATGTGATAATATATCATCTCTTACTCTTGAGACTTGGGAGAAAACTAATCCCTTGTTGGCCACCAAGAAAGAGGGTAAAGAACAAGTGCAAGTCCACACTTTGGTGTGTAGCATTGCCAGTTGGGTGAGAGTTTGGAACACTCTCCGGCCACGGTTGGGACAAGCTAAGTGAACCTTTCAGTGTGGAAACACCACTCCGTGGGTGATCTCTACCTTGGTTGAAATACCAAGGGCGGTCGGCGGTTTGCCTGTCGGCGTCGTTTACTCTAGACTGTGGCCAAGTGCGGAGTGACAGGATGCGAGCGCAGAGAAGGGTCCAAGAGTGAGATGTCAAAAACCGTGTGGCTCTTTTCGCTGCACTGCCATGGTGCTGTGCAGATGCGCAAACATGGTGTTGTGTTGATGCGCAAACATGGTGCTGTGCTAATGTGCGGATAAGTTTTTGTGCTGATAAGTTACTGTGCTGTGCTGCTACAGTGCCATCTTGAGGAGAAAGCTGCCGCACGGTCGCTGTCCGCCCATCGCCCCGCCGCCTTCTCTTGCCGCGTAACGAGCTATAGATCGACTGACACAGCTGGCTACCCATGGGTCGCAGCTGGGAATGGGTGAGTGGGAACATGATCGAATCCCACCCACGATTTCACCCACCCACAATCCATCAAAATAACTGTCTCAATCCATTTCAACTCTTCTTCAGATCAATCTACGGTCACAAACCCTCTGGTGAGCCGAGAGACTGGCAATCTGAAGCTGCAAGGCACTTCCACCCCTGCCCTCAATCCACACATACTCCTCCACCCCACGATCAGACGACAGAGCCTCTCATCAACATAGAGCCGCAATGGCCGCTAGGCGGGGATTACTCTGCCGTCAGTTGCGGTTATGGCGATCCGGAGAGTCCTTCGATACATCGTCTTCTCGCGTCGGAACCGTCAATCAAATACTGAAGTTTTAGACCCCCTTGACGTAGGCAAATAGGTAGGATTTGATCATGTTGCTACTCACCCATTCCCAACAGCGGTCATGATTCCCGAGTCAACCCACAAAGGCCGTGGCTGGATTGTTGTGAGGGGACAGCGAATCCACCCACAAACGTTGCTGACTTCATTATCTGTGTCCAAGGAAAATTCATTCTTACGGATTGGGTTGAAAACGTCATCCCAACCCACTTCCAGGTCACCGAAGTCCGCTGAACTCATCGAAGTAATGAACCTTTTGTTTTTGCGAGAAACATTTGGACACGTCTGTGTCCGACTTCTGACTTCCCAATAGTGTCGATCGCCTCGCCTCACATGTACAAAGATGCATGCAAACCAGGAGGTATGGTCGGAAAACGTTTGCGCAACATAATAGAGTGTTCCTCCCTAAGTTTATGTCCTCACCCACTTCTGCGACGGCCACCCACGCCCATCCACGAGACGGGTGGGTGGAAAAGGATGTGGGTAGGTGGAATTGCAGTTCCGAATCACAACAATCCAGCCACAGCCAGAGAGACAACGAATGATGGGCTACTTAGCAACATCCTTTTTCTTCTTTAATAATGTCGAACCTATTGCCTCTGGTCAAAAACATTACTCTGGGGCCTCTCTTAAGAAAATTTACACTTGCGCGTCTAGTCTGGGCGGTGGCCATGGAAAAGGACGGCCATGACAAAGGCAAAAACGATTTGATCCCTTAATCATTGCTGCCGGAAACAGCTTGACAACCACCTTCGTATCTCGAGGTCGCGGTTGGAGGTTCTGAGCGACAGCTGTTGAAAAATTCGAATTTGGAAGCTCCTTCTTCAGTCATTCTAAGGGCAAACATTCGTCAATCGTAGCCATCAGAATTTAATTTATTCATGAGAGTTGCAGCCGTGAAGTTCATGGATGTATCCGTACATGAAAGGTCTCCATACACGCCCTTAAACTTTGTAGTGGAAATTTTTCGTGCAGCGACTTGGCGGGACTCGCACTATAACAATATACACCCAAAAACAAACGACCACAGACAAAGCGTGCCGAACCAAAAATACGTCAGTCAATGGCTCAAACAGACCTGCTACATTGGGAGTTGAGACAAGATACCAAAGAATCCTTTACAAAACATCGCATATATCTCAATGATCACATCAGGGGAACGCTGAAACGACCAGTGGTATTTTGTGAGCCAAAGATAACAATGTGCTTCACAAGACAACCCGCTAAACTGAACACACGAATCACCAACAGTGAAGACTTAATCCACGCGCGCTAAACTGAAAATGTGTGCATACACGTGCGCTAACGAATTGAACATTCTATACGCGTAGTAAATCAGCCGCAACCGGTCCCCTATCAGTAGTAGAAGCTAAGGGCCCACGCGCGTACATGACGTCTTCAAAAGGGAAATCATGAAGAACATAAGCATAAGCTAAGAATCGAAGAATAAAGAAAACTTTTCTACACGTTAAAAACGATTTCAAACTCAAACAATACGAATAAAAGAAGTTCACATGCAAAAACGAATGGCAAAGCCGCCTGTGCATCCATACATCAATCATCTAAAAAGCCATGGGTAAAATATTCGCGTGTCTCAAAGAAGGGATCACGTAGAGAAAACAACAGGAAACAAAGAACGAGTCAGGAGGTTAAAACTATTACATTACAAAAAAAGGCAAATAAAATCCATAGAAAGAACAAGTGGACGCTCCTTCCTATTCATCTTTAACAATATAATGAAAATATTTGAATTTTAGAAGGAAACATTGACCTAAGTGAAAATCTAGGAATCGAATACAAGGTAAAACCTTAAAAGAAGACAAACGCACTTGGATTATTCTTTAGAAAACTTAAGAAAACATCCTAGAAAACATGAAGTCGAGAATATCATTAAACATTATTTAACTGCAAAATTATTCAAAAACATGAGGAACCAATTTTGAAGAACTCTTATCGATAAAAAAAATGATAAATGTAAAGAAATAAACATTGCAACATAAAAGTAGATATATAAATATTTTAACATGCAATTCATACTTATGTGGATATAAATACATATTTCAAAATATGTTTATGTACATGAATGAAGACACACATATAGATATAGATCCAAATATGATATAGAAATAGGTATGAACATGGATACGGATACACATATAGATATGGATAGAAATAGATGGCAATACATATACACGGATCAATACAAAAATCGATATAAAAATAGATATGTATCAGACAAAGATATAGATATAAATGTAAATACAGATAAAGATACAGGAAAAAAATAGATATAGATATTGAATATATATAGATACAGAAATATACACAGATTAAGATATAGATATAGATATAAGTAGAAATATGAATAAAGATATAGATATGGATATAGCTATAGATATAGATATAGATAAACATATAGATATAGATGTAGATATAGATATAGATATAAATATAGATATAGATATAGATATAGATATAGATATAGATATAGATATAGATATAGATATAGATATAGATATAGATATAGATATAGATATAGCTATAGATATAGATATAGATATAGATATAGATCTAGATATAGATAAAGATATAGATAAAGATATAGATATAGATATAGCTATAGATATAGATATAGATATAGATATAGATCTAGATATAGATAAA
>SZWC01004144.1:0-16219 GCA_023375785.1 Penium margaritaceum
GGCGTCGGATGCTGTGGACCACTTGTGTCTGTTTCAAGGCTCTCACAGGCCATGATGAGGCCACACTGCGTAGCACAGCCTGCTGTGCCGCCTCCAATGTCTTCCAAACGGCACACACGTTGCTCTGCTTATCGCTTTTGCAGGCCATGTCTTCCCATCTGCAAGTCAGCCTGAGCACCACAGCACACGTCCCTTCGAGCACCTGTCTCGTTGCTCATCAGCCAATTTTGCCCTCACCAAATCCCACACAAGGTGCGTGATAACGTGCACACCACGCAACAACTTTGGCAGAGCTATCGGTTGTGTCACCACCACCTTCGATCATTCGTTGAAGCTTTCCAAGGCCTTCACAGGTTCAGAGTGTGACCACCCCGACGCTCAACTGAGTTCTCTATAGACAGCAAGAGTGCATCATTTCATTGCCACATACAGGCCTGTAGACAGCAGGTGTTTGGCACATATGCAGAACAAACATCTTCTCCTCCCCCTCCCTCCCCTCCCCCCCACAACACCTGCACAAGTGAAAGACATGTTCTTCCTCTTGCTGAACCTGGTGCGAGAGGGAAATGAGCGATCGTAGTTGGAAATAAATTAGGGTATGCAGGCCCATGCAAACATGAATATGAGCTCTGTGTGTGAGTGCAATGCAAGACGGGAAGAATTTGGCTAAGTTTGAAATGCACAATATGAAGGAACAAGGAGAGAATATAAATGAGACCCTAGTAGGTTGATGTAGGAGTATCGATAGCTAGCCATACTGAACCCCTTCACCCTCGCTAAACCCAAATGTGTCAGCCGGCATAATGCATTCCATACACCATGAGAGAAACAAAGGTGGTCTCCTCGAGGCATTGGAACAACTCTCGAAGTGCCCAGGTCTCGACCATCGAGAAAATACGAGCAGTGCTAGAAACATTCACAGCGTATAGACATCACCAACGGCTTTCCGAACATCGGAAGTCCTACAACCATCGGATCTCCTCGTCGCACCGGTATAGTCCACCGGGTGCGCGGGTCTCAACCCACCGAGAAAACTCTCCTAGCTCCAGACGAGTCAACAATGCTACCGGTACGCATCGACCGCGTCTTGTTGGCGCTTCCGTAAATGTTGGAGAAGTCTCGGGACACTCCGGAGGCCTGTCGTGTCGTCATGCCCTCCTCTTCCATGTACCACCAACGTGGGTACATGGCTAATCCATTGGCATCAATCGTGACGGGTGGAAGCCACACAAAACAACACTCCCCCTAGCTGACATGGTTGTCAACGCCAGAAAATGTGAGCCAAGGCACGGAACAACAGCGTATGCCAAGCCACAACATGCACGAGTGAACTCACCTACATACACATTTGCTACCGATCTAAGGTCTCCCTAGACAGTGGCACATCCTACTAAGTGTCTGGGTCTCGACTTGTTGTGCTTTGTGCCGTTACTGTATAGTTTACTGTGACCACTCGGTCGTGTCCATACTCGTGCAGATCCCTGAGGCGGGCGGCCCTGGTGACACCGGCGCGACGACAGGCGGCGGACTACTAGCTTGGAGCTGGCCGACCATTGCACCAGAGCCCCAGATGCCACCGGGACTTTCTGTTGTGTCTTCTACATTGCAGGCGTCTTTCGGCAGACTGGCCATGAGGCCTATTTGCAGGTTTTTGCATTGTATGCTCACTGTCTATCAATGGATGCATGCATGTGACCAGTGGTAGCGTCCGTCTTTTGATTTTGCACGTCTAGGTTCAAACGGCGTAGCATTCTGACATGTGTGCGCAGAGTTACGGCCAAAACAGTGGTTTTGGGCCGGTTTTAGGACAGCTCTTGGGCTGCGGCGTGCGACACCCGCCGTGCGCCGCGGCAGGTATTTATGCCTTGGACCTGTCATTTGTCATTCCTCTCTGCATATGTTATATTGAAGCATTCTGACACTTTGCCTTGTGTCTCCTAGCCAAACCCGTGCCGTAGTGTGTACGACCTGTGACTGTCGACACCGTCTGATCAGGCACTGACGCCTGGTCAGCGGCTGCATTGCTAGGAAGCTTCCACGCATTTTCTCATGGTATCAGAGCAGTGAGAGTTCTCACTGAGCTACGTAGCAGAGATGCAGCAGAGCAGCAGCAGTGAGAGTCACCGCTGCAGCAGAGTTCCTGAGGCCTGCTGGAGAGAGCCGGTCGCCATGTACGCAGCACCACCCACCACGTGAGATCGCAGCAGCAGAGGCAGCAGCAGTGTTGTGCACCACCACGCGAGGTGCGTGGCGGCTGCAGTGAGTGCAGCCGCCCCTCCCATAGCCGCAGCAGCAGCAGAGGCGGCGGTAGCAGCATCGTAGCAGCAGCGGCCGCAGCAGCAGCGGCCGCAGCAGCAGCGGCGGCAGCAGCAGCAGCGGCAACAGCAACGCAGCAGCAGCGGCAGCAACAGCAACGCAGCAGCAGCAACAGCAGCCGCAGCAGCGGCAGCCGCGGCGGCAACAGTAGAGCAGCAGTAGCAGTAGTAGCAACATCAACGCGGTAGCGGCAGCAGCAGCAGCGCGCGGCGGCGGCAGCGAGCAACATCCGCAGTGCGCAGCAGCAGCAGCGCAGCCGCTGCTGCCACCACTTCATCCGCAGCTACACAGCTGCTGCTACAGCTGACAGCGCAGCTGTAGCAACAGCTTGGCGGAAGCTGCTGCGGAGCTTCCGCACAGCGTCCGCGCGGCCACCGCGGAGCGGCTGCACGCGTGCGCAGATTCGTGAAGAAAAAAACAGAGAAAAAAGGGAGACAAGCCGACGTCAGCAATTTTTCTTGCTGACGTCATCAGTCCTGCTGATGTCAGCAACCACCTGCTGACGTCAGCACTATACTTGGTCAAATCTTTGGCCGGACAGTCAAAAGTTGCCAGCGTTTTAACTCCTCGAGAAACGCTGACGCTTTGAAAATCTGACAAACTTCATCTGTCCCCCCATACTGAGCGGCGACATGAGCCTGTCCGACAGCAAGGAGAAGGGACCAGGCGATCCCTCCTCCTCCTCGTCTGGCGTACTGAGTCCACGCTCGCAGGCCATTGAGGACTTGCGCAGCCTGCAGAATGAGATGCATCGTCTCCAGAGAGAGCAGACTGACGCTATCCGCACGCTGACTGAGCTTCTGCGCGCTCAGTCCACGGCCCCTCCGCGGATCTCTGAGGGAGCTGCCAGAGTTGCGGTCTTTACCAAGCATTCGGTCCAGGCACCCGTGACAGGCGCTCCACCTGACCAACCACCTGCTGACCTTCTTGATGATGAGCCACTACACGATGAGCCATTCATGCCAGGCATCACGGATGATTCCAGGAGCACGAGATTCGAGTTCTCCAGGAGCGCCTCCGTCAGCTGCAGACGGGTACCCGACCTCCACCGGTTACCCCGATACGATCATCACCTGACTGCCCTGGCGATCACCCTCTCCCAGGAGTTTTTCCCATCTCTCGTCCTCCTCAGCCTGCGGTTGCTCTCCCCACGGAGCGGCAACCTAAGGACTTTGAGGCACCGCCTCCACGGTACATCAACGAGGATGGTTTCGACTGCTGGGAGATCCTGTTTCAGGTGTGGGCTACATCTGAGGGAGTGTGGCCTTACTACCACATCCCGTACCAGTCTACAGACCCAGCACAGGCACTGTCAGCAGCCCGGGCCATGCGCGGACTGCTCTACGCCATGCCACGCGAGACTGTCGTCGACTTCCGCCCCTTCCTTGGCGCGGCTGGCACAGGCACCGGCGCCGATCCCCGTGGAGGCTGGGATCTGGCGTAATCATTGCTGGCTGCAGAGACGCACGCCACTCGTGCGTCACACATTTGTGCTTTCCATTCGCTTCTTCAGTGGCCTGCGGAGTCTACAGCGGATTATTGGCGACGCGCTATGCGTATCTACACGCGTCTGGGGACCTCAGGAGGCACACAGCAGTGGGCGCTTCGGACGATTATGCTCAGAGTTTGCCCTGAGTTTACCGACATCTTCACACGGTACAACGACGCTGTCCTCAAGCCTTTCTCAGGCACTCTACAGCTCCTCCCTTGGGCGCATCAGCTTTTCCTCCAGGTGACTTCAGCCCGTGAGGCAGCAGTAGCGCATCCGGAGACCTCCCTCGCTACAGCAGTCGTCTCATCACCACCATCTTCTCTCCTGCAGTCACCCTCATCCACCTCCACCATGACCACCTCATCTTCCTCCTCCTCTTTGACCCCGTCTACACCCACGCAGACACAGGGCGTTGCAGCAGCCGCCTAGGGGAAGAAGAAGAATAGGAAGCGTGGATCAGGTCAGCAGCAGTCGTCATCCAGTGGTAGCAGTGGCCGTTCTGTGCACTGCTACAACTGTGGAGGCGCCCATCGCTACACCGAGTGCCAGCAAGCGCTTGACTGGGCATGGATCACTCGTGGGCTTCAGGCTGCTCATGCTCTTCGTTCCACGTCTGGCGCATCCCTCGCACCCTCCTTGGGACGTGCGGCGGCCACGACTACAGCCGTTCCTGCATCCTCACCGGCGAGCAGCAGCGATCCGGACCCACACGACCGCACCATCGCCGAGCTTCGTCATCTTCTGGCGCTTTGCTTTCCGGGAGGTACGAGTGTGTTGTCATTGTCAGGTGGTTCATAGATTGCTTGTTCGTCCGTTCCCGTGGCTTGTGATGATGCGTGTGGGGGAGCACAGTCAGCATGTGATGATGATGGGCCTGACTGCACTGACTGGATTCATGAGTCTCATCTTCGTGATGTACGTCGTTCCTCCTCACTGTCGGCTCAGCGTCCCTCTGATGCCGAGTGTTCCATTGCTCGTTGTACAGTGACGTCCACCAGTCGTGACTCCAATGGCACTTGGATCATCGATTCTGGAGCCACCCATCACATGACGTGCCGTCGTAGTGACTTTGTCGTACTTGGTCCTGTCACGACTATTCGTTCTGTTCGTATAGGCTCTGGTCAGTCCTTGCCAGTCCACGGTGTCGGGGTTGTATGTTTCGACGGTCCGTCTGGCCCCTTACATCTTTCTCACGTGTTGTTTGTGCTTGATCTCGAGCTCAGCCTGCTTTCTGTGCGTGCCTGCACTCTGATGGGTCTCTCTGTGGAGCACACCGCTGATTCAGCGACTGTGACTGCTACTGACACCCGTAGCATTGTCTTGCGTGCTTCAGTCATAGATGATTTGTATCGTATCGCTCGGCCCTCCTCCCCTTGCTTTCCCTCCTCATCCGGTCGCGTTTTTTGTCACTGGTGTTCTATCCTCGGAACACCAGCGGTTGCTTCATCGTCGTTTGTGTCACGTGGGCTCCGACACTGTGTCGAAGCTCATTCGGACACAGCCTGATCTTGGTCTTGACGTGGCTTCTTTTGAGAAGCCACCCAAGACCGACTATCTTTTCTACGCTCAGGGGAAGATGCACTGGTGCACCTACCCTGACTCGCATTCCCGAGCGCTTAGGCCTCTCGAGTTGGTCCACTCAGACCTTCTCGGTCCTCTCCCGGTCGAGTCCCTGTCCGAGAGGGGTTGGTATGTTCTGACGCTGATTGATGACTTCACCCGCATGCGGTGGGTCTACAGTCTGCGTCAGAAGAGTGACGCCGCCCTTGCGGTTCGGCTCTGGCTCGTGATGGCTGAGCGTCAATCTGGCCACATGCTACATGCTTTTCGCTCGGATTGCGGTGGCAAGTTCCTTGGCAAGATGGACTCCTTCTTTGATGAGCACGGGATTTTTCACCAGGTCTCCACTCCTGCTACTCCATAGTAAAATGGTGTATCTGAGAGCTGGAATCGCACCATGGAGGATGCGGTTTGCGCCATGCGGTCTGAGTGCGGTCTCCCGGAGTCTTTCGCCTTCGAGGGCTTCGACTACATGACTTGGGTCTGGAACCGCCTCCCGCATGGTCCACTTCCGGACCATGTCACACCGTACGAGCTCTGGTTTGGCCACCGTGCTGACCTTTGTCTCGCTCGCGTCTGGGGATCCCTGGCCTCCGTGTGGTACACCGAGGACCAGTAGGCACCCAAGGTCTCCCCTCGGGGTCGCTTGTGTGCCTTCATTGGCATCTCCCCGCGGTTGAAGGCCTAAAATTTTTGGGACCCCACTCGCCGTCGCATCATTGAGTCCCGTGACGCGCTGTTTTTTGAGTCACTCACGTACCATGACCTGACTTCGATCACAACCCTCTCCGCAGCCCATGTCCATTCCTATGAGGGTCCTCGGCAGATGGGGGAGACTTCTACGCGAGTGACCATCCCTCGTCCAGCTGATGTGTTTGCTTGAGCCCCTTCTCGATGTCAAGCCCTTGATGATCCGGCTATCATTGCCGTCGGCCCAGAGATCTCGCCTGTATAGCCCGTTGCACACCCCACAGGTACCTCTTCTCTCACGCCTCCTCCTGCACCATCACCTGTGTCTGCCGGCACCCCTGCTCCTGCGTCTGACCCAGTCTTGCCCACTCTCCTGTTGACACCCCTGCCTCAGTGTCCGGACCAGCCTTGTCTGCTGTCACACCCAGCCCAGTGTCTCCCACACACTCATCTCCTCGCTCGGCATCTCCGGCTGCCTCGTCTCAGCCCTCACCAGCTGTGGTCGTACCCGTTCCTGTGGTCGTACGTGTCCCTGAGCCTGAGGTGCGCCCCTCGACCTCAGGTTACTCCCGTGAGCCCGGTGGCCACCTTCGACCACTAGACTCAGGAGCTCAGCGAGCGTCGGGTCCCGGACATAGGCGTTCCACTCGCAGCATCGCGAGCGTTGATCCAGGCACAAAGGCCTTAGGCCTGAGTGCCCACACCGAGCTTTCAGAGGTACATCCAGCATGCCGTGTAGGGCACGACCTGGTCACTCGCGAGTTCCATATCGCCTGTGACGCAGCAGCTGATCTCGTGGCCGTCAGGCCCGACACTGAGGCGTGTGCACTCGCCACGCAGAGTTCCCCCTCTATGGTACCTGACCCTGGCACATTGAGGGAGGCTCTTTCATCGGAGGATGCCGATGCCTGGCAAGCTGCTTGCGAGAATGAGCTTCGCGCTATCCGAGAGCACAGAGTCTATGAGCTTGTCGCCCTTCCCCCTGGGAGGAAGGCGATTCAGGTCAAGTGGGTGTTTCGCAAGAAGGTGAAGCCGGATGGCTCACTGGAACGCTACAAGGCCCGCTTGGTCGTCAAGGGGTACTCTCAGATTGAGGGAGTCGATTACACTGACACCTTTGCCCCTGTCGGCCGCATGACCTCAACTCGAGCTTTGTTCGGTGTAGTGGCTCAGCATGACTGGGAACTGCACCAGATGGATGTGAACAATGCGTTCCTCCATGGCTCTTTGGATGAGGAGATTTACGTTGCTCAGCCACCAGGTTTTGAGGACGGTGACAAGGTCTGGCGCTTGTGCAAGTCCTTGTACAGCCTCAAGCAGTCTCCACGGTGCTGGAACCGGGAGATCACTGGCACTTTGACTCGAGTAGGATATGTACAGAGCGAGGCAGACCCCTCGCTCTTCATCCTACCAGCACCCGAGCGGTTCACCGCCACCCTGGTCTATGTTGATGACTTCCTGATTGCTTCTCCGTCCCTGGAGGCCGTGAAGGAGGCCAAGAATATCCTGCAGACTGCCTATAGGATGAAGGACCTCGGTCCTGCATCGGTGTTTCTCGGTATGGAGATCGTGCGAGATCGCAGACATCGGACATTGTTGCCGCATCAGGCCCGATATGCACGAGTCGTGGGGGAGCGCTTCAGCGATCTCCTTGGTGCAGTGCCATCCGCTTCCACACCTCTTACACCCGATGGGCAGGATGCCCTGAAGGTGGATGATCCTACACAGCTGGGGGAGACAGTGGACATGACCTTGTACCTCCTTCTCATTGGATCTCTGATGTACCTGGCCACCACCACGCGTCCTGACATCGCGTTTGCCGTCAACCTCCACGCTCAGTTCTCGCAGGCTCCACATGCGAGAGCCCTTCATGCGGCTGTGCAAGTGGTATGGTACGTGGTCTCGACGCCGTACCTCGAACTCTGCTTTCGTCGGCAGTGTTTGGTGGTGCTTGACGGCTACACTGACAGTGACTGGGCGTGGAGTCCTGATGGGCGCAGTCGTACTGGCTACGTGTTTCTGCTTGGTGGTACCGCTTTGTCTTGGCAAAGCGGGAAGCAGGGCTGCATTGCACGTAGCTCGTTAGAGGCAAAGGATGTTGCTTTGGGCGCGGGGGCTACTGGGGCAGTATGGCTGCAGCGCTTGTTTCTTGAGCTTGGGCAGTCAGTACTCGCCATTGTGTTGCATTGCAACAACCAGAGTGCTCTCGCCATTGTGGATAACTCTGGTGTTTTTCATGCTCGCACAAAGCACATTACGGTTGAGCATCACTTCGTTTGTGATCTGGTGGAGCGACGCATGATCTCCACCATGTGGGTTGGTACTGACACGCAGCGTGCTGACTTCTTGACGAAGACACTTGCTCGCGGAAAGTTCCCGGTGGCCATTCGTTCTGTTGGGCTTTGCCCCGTGTGTGAGAGTGGTTGAGTGTCGGATGTGCGTCTGTGTCTCATTTGTTTGTGTCACTCACTATTGTGTTCGTACTAGTGTTGCATGCGTATGGACATGCGTACCATCGGGTCATGGGGGAGTGTTGTGCTTTGTGCCGTTCCTGTACAGTTTACTTTGACCACTCGGTCGTGTCCATACTCTTGCAGATCCCTGAGGCGGGCGGCCCTGGTGACACCGGCGTGACGACAGGCGGCGGACTACCAGCTTGGAGCTGGCCGACCACTGCACCAAAGCCCCAGATGCCACCGGGACTCTCTGTTGTGTCTTCTACATATTGCAGGCGTCTTTCGGCAGACTGGCCATGAGGCCTATTTGCATGTTTTTGCATTGTATGCTCACTGTCTGTCAATGGATGCATGCATGTGACCAGTCGTAGTGTACGTCTTTTGATTTTGCACGTCTAGGTTCAGACGGCGTAGCATTCTGACATGTGTGCGCAGAGTTACGGCCAAAACAGTGGTTTTGGGCCGGTTTTAGGACAGCTCTTGGACTGTCGCGTGCGACACCCGCCGTGCGCCACGGCAGGTATCTATGCCTTGGACCTGTTATTTGTCATTCCTCTCTGCATATGCTATATTGAAGCATTCTGACACTTTGCCTTGTGTCTCCTAGCCAAACCCGTGCCGTAGTGTGTACGACCTGTGACTGTCGACACCGTCTGATCAGGCACTGACGCCTAGTCAGCGGTTGCGTTGCTAGGAAGCTTCCACGCATTTTCTCACGACTATGAGAGGAGTGATACACACTTGCATTAACAAGTGTACTGCACATCACACACTTGTCAGATGACAAGTGGGTCTCCTCGTGACACTAGCCGTACCAGTGTCAGGGTCTCGACAATGAGAGGATTGATGCACATCATACACAAGTCAGACGACAAGAAGGTCTCCTCGTGACACTGGCGGTATCAGTGCCCGGGTCTCGACCGCTATGAGCAATCCAACAGGTGTCCGTATGCCGGCCACAATAGCATCATGAACCAAGACACATGATCATAGGGGGATCTCCTCGTAGCACGTGTGCTACTCACCACGTGTCCGGGCCTTGACCACTATGAGGAATCCAGCTCGCATGCACATGCCACACATGGCATAGCCACACACCAAGACACACAATCACATGGTCCCCTCGTGACACTGGTACACTCACCAAGTGTCCAGGTCTCAACTAACATAGTGCTACCATCCACATGTAGCTTTGTAGGCACGTGGCATGAGCCACACGCGAGCTGCAGATAGTATGCTCATAATAGAGTATGGACCCCTCGCCATGCATCTCCCATGACGTCGCGTCAGGTTGAGGTCCACACAACACTCCCCCTAGACGGATGAACCTGGTGGCGATATCCTCGATGGAGATGCTGATACCGTAGCGGAATACATCCTGGGCGACAAATCATGTGGTCTCCCATCACACAAAAATAGCTCCCCCTGTCACGCACGAGTCTGCTCCCACCCTCAAAGACGAAGCGGTGTCTACGGCTACGACTCCTCACATCGCCCCTGCACAACCTGGAGTGTACCAGTCCTCATGTGACTGCAAAGGGTCCCAACCCACAGTCTCTCCTCTCTCTGCTCTACCGCAATGCATCTGTGTACTCCGGAGGAAAGGGAATGGGCGAGCAACATGCAAGTGTGGATGAAGTGGCGGAACTGGCCTCCGAGGTGAGATAGAGCACCCTAAAGCACCAGGTTGCACTACTATAAGAGGAGGAGGGTTGGAACGGCAAACCGGACCACCAAACACGGACGAAGATGACGATGGGGCAGCTGAGTTGGGTGAACGAAGGTGCGTGATGGCAGCAGCAAAAGAAGGAGGAGCGATGACGGAGTACAACAAGAATGCGAATGGAGGAAACTAAAGGCATGCTCGCCTCTCCTATAGTAGTGTCTCCACCGGACGTCATACTAAGAGCTGGTACATGATCATTCCCGAGTATGGGTGAGCGAGATCGTGATAGTAGAAAGATCGGGTCGATAGTAGTGGTGCTCCAATGCTTTGACAGTCGCTCCCGCGTTGCCATCACCTCCTGCTGCAGCATCTCTACACGCTCCCGTAAGTCAGCGTAATGTGCCTCGGACATGTGAAGGTGGCCCATGTCTGTCTTGCGTACGATCAAATCTGTCTCACTGGATGCTGCACACGCACACTTTAGAACTCGCAAGTACAGCTCCATCTGTATCTGTGCTACTTAAGACGATGGAGCCAGTGCTGCTGCATCCTCATGGGGGTCAAACAAACTCACAATGTGCTGAGAAGTGGGAACATCCGACACAGTTGCAGGTGTCGCATCCACACCACAGCTTGTGCCTGTCATACGAGGAGAAATATATGGTCGTGTGGTCAGAGAGAAGGAGAAGGAGGAGTCGTCAGAGTTTGTGGTGCATGTGGAAATGTCGTCCGTGCAGGTAATGCCGATCTCATCGTTGATGTCATCAGTAGAGTCACTAACAAGTGAACACGAGAGGGCAAAACTTTGCTCCTGCTGATGAGGTGACTCCATCCGCGTGGTCAGATCTACTCCACTGTCCTTGACTACCTGTGTAGTGGACACATGTGTCCTACAATGCCCATCAAGACGACCAGCAAGCATAGCTGGCGCTCACGCACCGTCTCGCCGGGAAGACTGGTCACTGTCACCTGCTCGATAATGGAGTGAGGACCACCATCTAACTCCGTCATGTGTGTCGTTGCTCCACCGTGTGTACAGGAACCCGTAGACTCTGGGAAGATGGGCAACTCCTCACGCTGAAGCTGGTCCTCTGGTAGCGCCGATGACATGGTGAAGCCTGCTGTGTCTGTTACAACACATGTCATAGTGACAT
Organism: Penium margaritaceum; assembly: GCA_023375785.1. Lineage (NCBI taxonomy): Eukaryota > Viridiplantae > Streptophyta > Zygnematophyceae > Desmidiales > Peniaceae > Penium > Penium margaritaceum. The sequence continues at coordinate 11,335 of SZWC01004144.1, forward strand.
CTCTTAGAACTGCTACTCTCAAGAATGCCTCAACCTCTAAAGGACCAGCTGGCCGACTCTGCTCATGCATTGCAACCGATGTCTGGCTGGTGTTAGCCTCGTGCATCAACGCCCCCGGAAGTCCGTATGGGACATCCCGATCCGCACGATACTCCTGTGCCACCGTCGGGCCACTACCGGTCGGAGTAGCGTGTGGCACCGCCCAAGCACGCGGAACATGAACTCCTCTTGATGCAACGTGCTACAATAGAACGTTCGGCTCGTGCCCTAGTGTAGACGGTGCCACCGCCAGGTTGCTACCAGTCGGAGTCGCGAGTGGCACTGCCCAAGCATGTGGAACTTGCACTCCTCCTGATACAACCTGCTGTTGTAGAACGTCCGGCTCCTGCCGTAGTGTACATGTTGCCCTCGATGATATGCATGTCTCAAGCAGTGCAACCTTCGCTAGACTAGCGTGAGCGTGCTGCACAAACTCCCCCAAAAGTTCGGTAGACACATCCCGATCCGTACGGGACTCCTGTGCCAGCGCCGGGCCGCCATTGGTCGGAGCCGAGAGTGGCACCGCCTAAGGATGCTGTGGCTGTGCTCCTCTCGATATAACCTTTTGTTGTAGAAGATCTGGACCCGGCCCGGACATAGAATTCGAGCTCGATGACACGCAAGACTCCACCATGAACGCCATGTTGGGATGAGACTCCACGTGATGTGCTGTCACCGTATCATCGGAATCTGCATGAGCTGATGCCTAGGCTGCACGGCACGGTGCGAGTGCGGATCCTGCCGCTACGGCCATAATAGCCAATGCGCGGTGACCACACTCCCCCTCGACAGGTAAATCAACGGAATCCGAGGAGGTGGAGGATGTATCAAAGCTCACGCGAGCACGGTGTTCAGAGTGCTGAGGCCAATGCTGCGTGCATGCACGGTTGTAATGACTGCATGAGGATATGGCGTCTTCAGGTGGCGTCGTGGTAGTAGGAGAGTGGAGGATAGAAAGAATGGTGGCAGCCTGAGACTGGCCGGTTGGAGGAGCTGAAGGAACACCATCAGATGAGGGAGGAAGAGAGCATGAAGGAGATGTGATCAAGGAGGCCATTGACCGTCTAGAAGTAGAAGCACGCTTGACAATGACGAGTTCACAAAGCCACAGCACCATCTGCCTCAGGCCGTGGATCTCTGTGAGTCTAGTTGCCACAGGTCTAGCTATGGGATCTACCAACGCTGGCAGATCCGCATGCTGTGGAGGACACAAGCCACCGAACACGTCTACCAGTGATACCAACCATGACGTCCATCACCACGGTAGTAGCGAACGCGTAGGGCGCTTGCTCAGATGTCTGCGCACTCATCTCGTGCGTCGGACAGTGGATAGGTGTTGAGGGCTCCTACTCCCGGTGGTAAACACCAAGCCACGGGAAAGGATGAAACTGGGAGACACTGTCACCCCTGTATGTCACGGCGTTGGTGTCAGCAAGTGTAATCAGAATGGACGAGCTGCACAAGCACAACACGCGCAGAGAAAGGAGTCTGACCAGTTGCGACTACTAGTGCTGCTGCCACGAAAGGAGCAAAAACTGCTGCAGGTGTGCCGCCACACCTGCAGCCGCCACACCTTTTGTTCTTGGGGCAGTTTTGCTCCTTTCTACGGCTGCAAGTGTGACGGCTGCAGGTGCGGCTTCAGCTCAAAGCAGTAGACGACAATGTCCTCAAAGATGGACAAACCCAAATACGCCGTCGATCCTACGGATTAAAGTGCATGGACCAATCCACGGATCCCAGAGAGACGCCGGTCCACGACGCGTCTCAAAAAAGAAGTCGCCATCGACGACAGTCCGCTGACGGTTGGGAAGGCAAGTTTGCAATGGCAGCTGCAACTGCCCCTCACTATGTAGTCGTTGCAACTCCGCCCGCCACTGTTATTGTTGCTGCAAAAGCTGCTACTACTACGGCGGTAGTAGTTGTATGATTCTATTCCCTTAATCTTCTTTCTTCTCTTGCCATCACCCTCCTTTTTTTCTCTTTCCTGTCCCCTTGTCTTGCCCTCAGTCCCTCCTCTTTTTTTTTTGGCCTCGACTCCCTCTTATTTCTTCTCGTCCCACCTATTCTTGATTGCCTCAAATTTGGGACAATAAAGAAAATAGAGGAGGGGGGGTGTCTGGCTGGCCCTCCCTCCCACGCATGCTCGCTCGCTCGCTCCCTTGTGTGGGCGAGTGGGGTACGTGGCAAGAGCGAACAGAGAGGGGGGGGGGTCCAGCCCCTCTCTCGTCATCGGCCCCCTTCGTCGGTCGGCCGACGGGGCCGACGGGACCGAGGGGACTCACGGGCCCCTTTAGGGAGCCCCTTGAGAGGGGGGTTCGACGGGCCAATAGGCCCCCTCCGAGGGGGCCCCTCTGTGGGAGCTCAAGGGGGCCTCTCCGACGGGGACCCTTGGAGGAGGGCTGTCAGGCCCTCCTACAGCAACAGATGCAGCGGCGGGTGCAGCTACTGCGGTTGCTGCTGTTGTCGTTGGTGCTTCCGCTACTGGTATTGCTGATTCTACTATGTGTGGCACTTGTTGCTGCTGGTTGCTGTTGCCGCCGCTACTGCTACTGCTGCTTCTGCTACTGCTGCTGCTGCTGCTGCTCTGCACAATAGTTGTTGCTGCTGCTTGCTGCTACCACCACTGTTGCTTGATGCTGTTGCCGCGGCTGCTGCTACTGCACGCTGCTGCTATTGCCATCGTTGCTGCATGCTGCTACTGCTCCCGCCGCTACTGTAGCGGCTAGTGGTACTACTGCTATGCACTGTTACTGCTGTCGCCGCTGTTGTAGCGGCTGCTGTGGTGCTACATCTGTCGTTGTTGCTACTGCTGTGCGGCAAAGCAGCTACCGCTACTGCTGTTGTTGCCACCGACGCAGCTGCTGGGAATGCTAGCACCCGTTGCTGCTGCTAATGCTTCAAGCACCGCTATTGCTCTTGCTGTGAGTGGCTGCTCTGCCGCCACTGCTCTTGTTGTACGGCACCACAGCTGCATCCGCTACTACGTCTATTGCTACTACTTCTACTGCTGCCACAGTCGCTAATGTTGCTATGCGCAGCTCACCATCCCCATGGCATTCACGTGCAGTTGCTTCGCGCTCCCTCACGCTACTACCGGCGTGGCACCACATGGCGCGTTCTCTCTGCATTCCATTTATGCTTAATGACCCCAAAAACATTCACAATATAAACAGTTTATATTGGAAAAGCACACTTTTGCATGGTTCTAAGAACCTTCATCGTAAATATGACAAAATTTCTGTGTTCGATCTCTTTCATCATATGAACAAAATGGAATACATGATTTAGAAGGCAAGAACGTTCTTGGAAATACCTTACGTTGAAAATTTTAAAACTTATCTTGAAAAATGGTTATCGATCTCACATCAACTTCACACGTGTAAATGACATAATGTATGCCATATCACATAAATGGCTAGGATGTCACTTGCACTACAAACCTATTTGTGCCTCAGAACGTAGTCTTTAGGTATTACGTCCAGTGTTTTTCTCTTGGGTTAGCACCGCGCGTGAGCAGGACTTTCATCGTCGCTTGAGAAGAAGTCGGGCTGTCGCTTGTGCGATAGCTGGCATGGAATCTATTAATTGTTGAGCAATCACACGCTCGCTACTTCTGCTTCGGTTCTGACAAATTTCGAGGCTTTGTGCTTAACGCATCTTTGCTTTGTAATTGTTTCGTCCGCAAGTGTAGCACTGTGGATTGAGTGTCAACAATTGTTACAGAAACCGGTTTCCTTATGGAAACCGTCAATTAAGGGAACTTTGAAAGAAATTAGTTGACACACACACATGCACCGTTAGATCCTTCTTTCGTGCACACACCCCTCCGACTCCTTAACATTAAATTGAAAATGGATAGTGTAATTAATGTTGTAATAGTAGGGGTACAAAAAATATAGACTCCGGATTTGGGCCGAGGCTATGACATTGTAAGGACATTCAAAGTGTCCATTTTTAGATCGTGCGCACGTTACACTATCCGCTACGGCCGCACAATGCACTTCAAAGCTCAAGGAATGCGGGACACCATTTATCGATGGCACGTTTTGTTTCTTAGACAATACACTCCCCGCTTATGTTCCAGTACCCTGTGGCTGCTATGGGGATGCGATAGCTGTAGGGGACTGTTACAGATTGTTATGTTTAACAGTTTGTGCCGACAGGTTTGCAACCAAACCTTTGAATGTCGTCGATTTCCCACATTTATGAGTTTTGAAACTTGGTCGAGATGATATTCTAGATCGAATTCACTAGTTCATTATTCTTAATCTCCATCAGCTGCATTACATGCTACACTCGGCCAATACACTTCTCAGTTTAGGAGGGGGTCCTACGTACTTACCTCTCCCTCCCCCCCCTCCCCCCTACCTTCAGGACGGAATGTATTGCCGAAGTGTATTGGGGAGCGTAGCGGTAGGGGGTAGTCAAAAAACACACTCGTGTTTGCGCTGAGATCAATAGGCATTCAATGCATTAGCAAACGAGTTTGCCGACATTCACAATACACTCCCCGCTACAACTTACCAATACATTCGTGCCAGGGAGGGGGGGGGGTGGATGCAGGGATCCGTTGTGTTTCATCGACTCTTATCTTTTGATAGGTTTTCAAACACACCTTTTAACATTATCGTCGTCGTCAATTGGCGACATCGATGACTTCTATAACTTTGTTTGACATCAAAACATAAACTCCTCTCAATGATATTAGTGTTCTCTTTTTGCTTTCCACCAGCTACACTACAAGCTACAATCGACCAATACACTTTCCAGTGTCGGTGGGAGGTGGGGGGGGGGGGGGGGCACGATTGGATACTGCCGCAGGAATACATCGCAACATGCAATGCAA